>CM035422.1:146180344-146187844 GCA_020310875.1 Ceratopteris richardii
TCCTTACTTCATCAATTGAAATTGTAGGATATATAATGCAGAGGTCTTCTGTCAGGCCTCTACTCTTTGCTATTGCTACACACCCACTTTATTGCTTGTCAGAGGCTCATCTAAGAGATGGTGTGCTGCATTTCCATCCAACTACATGATCATATTACAGTTGAAACAGAGTTTGCAGACGGCACATTGTTTTTTCTTAAAGCACGTCATCATCTCATTCTCAATGTCTGCAACTTCTTCATCATTTTGCTCATGCCTCTAGTTATGAGACAACCTTCTAAATCTAAAGTCACAGATATTAATTCTAATTATTTGGATGTGCTTCAATGGTAGGTCCTTGAGTTCGTAAAGGTTATTGTTTTAAGCCCTTGGGATACCCACTTGGTGTTGGAAGTCAATGCTCCCTGATAAGGTGCTCCCTAATAAGGTGCTCCCTAAACTATCCTGATAGAAATCAGTCAGAGGGTCTTTACACCTAGGAGTAAGAAATGTGTGAAGCATTTTAGAGCCATATGATGTGTTCTATATGCCCATATTCAATTGATATGTCACCTCTTTATGACCATTTGTGATGTTTTTGAAGCGTTGGCAAAGGCATTCATCCCATTCACCAGTTACCTCAAATGCTTGGCCTTAGCAAGGGGCCTAGATATTCTCATGCACATGCATGCTATTATTTTAGGAGGTGGTGGGATGACATACTTCCTCACATCTCCAGTTCTTTCCTAAGACTCCCATTTCCAAGTGACTTCTGGTTTGTATGCATGGAAGAACATGCATCTCCTATGGATATTCAATCATTTGAAGTTTTGGTGATTGTGACTCGTTTGGTAGACCCAAAATACTCATCTTTGAGAGGGGGTATATTTCCCCCTCAGTTATTCATTCTCTCTGTTTGGAGAGATTGTCTGTAGCTACAGAGACTTCACTGGATACCCGAACACTTTGCAGCTTATTGTTTTGTCTATTTTTAGGCTGCCTGTTGCAGCCCTTCTGTATTTTCCAGGACAGCATGTTTCATTTACATATGGATTAATAAGGACATAGTCTTCACAAAGATATTTGTGTATGGATGAATGGAAGGATAGGCATACATTAGAGAGTGTGTGTGTGTGTGTGTCTGTGTGTGTGTGGGTGTGTCTGTGTGTGTGTATGTGTGTGCACACAGGCGCGCATATGCCGGCCTGAATACATACACATGCGTGTGTGCATGTGCACATGCACCTGCCCATGTGTGTACACATGCATGCATGTGTGTGTGTGTGTGCATGTGTGTGTGTGTGTGACATGTGTGTGTGTGTGTGTGTGTGTGTGTGTGTGTGTGTGTGTGTGTGTGTGTGTGTGTGTGTGTGTGTGTGTGTGTGTGTGTGTGTGTGTGTGTGTGCGTGCGCGTGCGTGTGCAGGGGTGTGTGTGTGTGTGTGTGTGTGTGTGTGTGTGTGTGTGTGTGTGTGTGTGTGTGTGTGTGTGTGTGTGTGTGTGTGTGTGTGTGTGTGTGTGTGTGTGCATGTGTGTGTGTGTGTGTGTGTGTGTGTGTGTGTGTGTGTGTGTGTGTGTGTGTGTGTGTGTGTGTGTGTGTGTGTGTGTGTGTGTGGGTGGGGGGAGAGAGAGAGAGAGAGAGAGAGAGAGAGAGAGAGAGAGAGAGAGAATATGTATGTGTGCATTTGGATATGTATGTACCTATCGAGCTTCATGTGTGGATTGTCTTTCAGCAGAAGCTCTTTTCAGAGAAGTGAATGGAGCATCATCATTAGTGTTTTGGCACAAAATTCGATGGTGATTATAGAAGAACCATAAATATCAACATTGTTCAGAATGCATGTGGAAAGCAATATCCCTTCTGCCATCATATTTTCAACAAAACAATAATGAAATGCTATTATGGCGTTCATTATTCATAGAGTGGTCAAGATTACATTTAGCATGATATGGAAAACAATAGTCTTACCACTGCTTCATGTGTGGATTGTCTTTCAGCAGAAGCTTTTTTCAGAGAAGTGAATGGAGCATCATCATTAGTGTTTTGGCACAAAATTCGATGGTGATTATAGAAGAACCATAAATATCAACATTGTTCAGAATGCATGTGGAAAGCAATATCCCTTCTGCCATCATATTTTCAACAAAACAAAAATGAAATGCTATTATGGCGTTCATTATTCATAGAGTGGTCAAGATTACATTTAGCATGATATGGAAAACAATAGTCTTACCACTATCATATTACATGACTAGATGGAACGATTATGAAATGTCATTCCTCTCAGCAACTTATTAGGGTTGGTTTACATTTGTGCCATCTCAGTTTAAAGATCGTTCCTAGTACCAGAGGTTTCAGTTTTCATGAACACGTGCACATAGCCAATGTAGCATTGATCTAATTTGACATGAGATACCTACAATGGAATATAGCATATATACACTTTTACAGGAAAATTATCCTCTCTGAATTGTACACTTCAAAGCCTCTTGTCAAGATATGTTTATACAGAAATATATGACGTAAGAGGATCACATCATTCCAGCTAAGGCCTCTCCTATAGACAACACCCTTAACTCCTTAGGGTCGTGACAGAGGCATCAGGCCTTTCCATCTAAAGAAGAGCAGAAATAAGAAAAATATGAGACATCCACTTAATCCAGCTATGATGATAACCCATTTGAAAGCCTTCGGATCATTGAACAAATCTATCTCAATATTCATTCCAAACACTCCAGCAACAACACCATATATTGCCACAACAAATGTGGCCGTGGTCAGCAGAAGCTCAAACTGGATGAGTTGATTCCGCACGTTATCCTGTGATGATGAGTCTCTCTCTCTCTCTCTCTCTCTCTCTCTCTCTCTCTCTCTCTCTCTCTCTCTCTCTCTCTCTCTCTCTCTCTCTCTCTCTCTCTCTCTCTCTCTCTCTCTCTCTCTCTCTCTCTCTCTCTCTCTCTCTCTCTCTCTCTCTCTCTCTCTCTCTCTCTCTCTCTCTCTCTCTCTCTCTCTCTCTCTCTCTCTCTCTCTCTCTCTCTCTCTCTGACACACACACACACACACACAATCAAGAGATGTGAAGGGCCATAGAAAGATTAAAGTCCTTGGAAGAACAATAATGCATCTCAAGGAAGAAAGGGATCAATAGAAGGCCGAGACAAATGTCTACAATAAGAAATAGTCCATTTGAAGTTTTCCAAAAAAGAGGGTGAAATTGAAAAGATAGATGAGCTCAAAGAGGAATAAAAAAAGAGTGGAGGACAAACATACAAGAGTGTATCAAATCTGAAGTAGATTCCACCCAAAACAAGTGGCTAGAGGTGGTACGCAAAAGTATCACAAAATAGGTTCAAGAAGACTCCATGAGGGTTGGATACCTCATTGTACAAGAGCCACTTGATGAGAAGAGGCTTAGACAGGCTCGTTGAGCCAAGGGGATACCAAGAGAGGAGCACATGTGTCTAGTATGTCTGATGTCAAACAAAGGTCGAGAGTGAGGAGCACTTTGTAGTACGATATCAAGAGTATCCAGACCTTAGGACATAATTCCGATTAGAGAGCTTATTACAATCGTGTATGACAAGTGAGGATCAAGGTCGACTCGGATGCTTTCACATAGCTGCATATCATAGGTGAGATCAGTTGCTACTGACTAGATAGACAGCGTGCAGAGGTATACAGCAAAGTATCATTGATTTCTTCTAGAGAGTGGAGGTACATGTGACTATGGGGTCCCCCAGTACAGGACTTACATTTCAGCAGGTTCACGCATAACAAGCGAGATGATGGCCCCGCATCCTTGAATATCAGTTACCATGAGGGTACGAGAATGTCATTTTGACGATATGTTTACAACGTGACCAACAGAGGGGATACCATCCATCCCACTCAGGCACGCACCTTTCGATGGTTACTTCCACCACATGTAGTCATTATCTATGGTACCAGAGCTACACTCCAATGATCCATTAATTACATGTTCATCTTCTACGAAGATAGAGCCACCCCATCATTTCACCATACCTTACACATCACCAAGGTGGTTCGGTACGTTTGGTACGATACGTACATGGTACAATACATGTACGGTACGTGAATGGTACATGGCAAGGAGGTTTCGTACGGTACGGTACGTATATATATTTTTTAATATATATATTTTTATATTTTATATATAATAATATATTCTCCATGCATGTATTTATTGTGAATTACCACATGAGCACTTCAATCTCATAGCATAGTTAACTATGAATAGTATGGCTCATATAATGAGGTTCCAAGTTCAAAATGATGAATGATAAATTTTTTTTACAGAATAAGTACCGTACGTGTACGGTACGTTCGGTACGTACCGTACCTATCGTACACATCCAAGAGGTTTGGCACGTGAATTTTTCCAACCTTGCACATCACCCGATTTTGTTTCGATTTTACCCACTTACTTTTGTCTTTTGCATACATGGATGACTTTCAGTTGTATATGGTTATGTCTCATTGGCCAACTTTGGCATTTAGAAGACATCTCTCTCTCTCTCTCTCTCTCTCTCTCTCTCTCTCTCTCTCTCTCTCTCTCTCTCTCTCTCTCTCTCTCTCTCTCTCTCTCTCTCTCTCTCTCTCTCTCTCTCTCTCTCTCTCTCTCTCTCTCTCTCTCTCTCTCTCTCTCTCTCTCTCTCTCTCTCTCTCTCTCTATCCCCGTGCTAGAGGATATCGGGCCCCGAGACATCACCGACATCAGATTGCAGAGATCCAGGCTCGTCACCATGGCGCCATGGAGGAGAGACGATTCCAGATGATGGCTGATCCCGCTCCAGCTATCACGATGGCCCTGACTCCACCTCCACCTATGTATCACATCTTACACCCGCCCACTAGCACAGGATGGAGCTAGTTAGTCGTTTCAGATGCATTCCCATGCTTGTTGTACTACCCCTTTGCATATAGACTGCCATAGATATCGCACTCCATACACCCCCCCCTTTCATGGGTATCTCCACACGCATTTCACAGAGATATGTATCAGCTTTACCAGTTTCTTTTTCAGCACTTTTATCTTCTCTGATAGACAGAAGATACACCCATGTACATCCATTTGTCTCATAGGCCGAGTTCGGCCTCCTAATAGACGTAAAAACACTTTCTTTCTTTCTTTCTCTCTCTCTCTCTCTCTCTCTCTCTCTCTCTCTCTCTCTCTCTCTCTCTCTCTCTCTCTCTCTCTCTCTCTCTCTCTCTCTCTCTCTCTCTCTCTCTCTCTCTCTCTCTCTCTCTCTCTCTCTCTCTCTCTCTCTCTCTCTCTCTCTCTCTCTCTCTCTCTCCGTGACCTTAAAACCATAGCAAGGGAAAGATTCGATGGTTTCTATCCATTGCAGCAAATCTTGATCATCTTTTACTTCTAATTCTTTTTCCTTATGGATGGAGACGGAATGAGTGTGACCTTCTTGCTGCTCTTTATCCTTGTTGTCCGAATGTAAGTATTGTCTCAAGTGTCAAGACGTGTTAACCAACAACAGGGCTGTGATCTTATCTAGACAGTCTTGATTATTGTGACATGGTTTATTACAAATAGTACACCATATGAAAGCTTTTACCTCTTTTCCTGCCTTCAACTCCTCTACCTCTTGTCGTAGATGTGCAATATTGTCTTCGCTTGAATTCTTCTCCTCTTGGAGTGTCTTTTGCAGCTTCATAGTCTCCAACTCCCTTCGCAAGCTCGCCACATAATCCCAGGGAGAACCTCCTTGACATTCATCCGTTCGTTCAAAATGCTTGCGTGCTTCTTCAATCCTAGCAGCTGTGCGCTCAAAGTCCTGAAGGGAGGCATCTGCTCTTTTTGCTGAAAGGATTTTGGAAGAGCCTTTTCAACCCACTTCTTAACTAGAAAATTCCCGGATGGGCAGGGAGTCTTGTCACCAAAAACCTTACTCTAGTCATCAGCTCAAGAAATCTCTCTCCTGGCTGAAGTTTAAGATTTCAAGGTTATCCAGGTTTCGTTCTATGGAATTACCTAGCCTGAAGGTAGTAGTTAAAGCCGTCTGTAAAGCATCCCATGTTGTAAAATGTCCATCGTCGTACTCGCTAAACCACCAATCAGCGATGCCCTCCAAGGTAGTAGGGAAGAGAGCAAGGAAGGTGTCTTGTTAATCATGGAGCCCCTGGCTCTTGCACAAAGATAAGAACCTTTGCACATGGTCATCAGGGTCCTCATGGGAAGCTCCTTTGAATGTTGGAAACTTTAGGCTAATCCTTGATAAAAGAGCTCATAAATTGTCAGCCATCCTTCTTCTGTAGTGAGTAAGTATTCCTTCCACAAATGAGGATGAGGATGAGAATGAGGAACCAGTGAGTAGGGGTAGAGGGTTGGCACGTATTCATGGAGGTGTGTAGTGAACCGTCCTTCTGTGGTAGCTTTTGATGGGTGTACCTTGATAGGACTCAGAGATCCCTCTTTATGAGATCGGGTATGAGTCATAGACTATATCTTCGCTGTAAGAACTCATAGAGAGGATGAGAGAAATGAACTATAGAAAGTTATTCGAAGAGCAAAGATAAAAGTGAAAACTTTTTAGACCAAAGAACCTAAAAAGTTGGACTAGAAAGTTGGATGAGAAATTTGGGCTAAAAAAAATTAGACTACACAAATTTTAGACTAAAAATTTGGACTAAAGAATTGGACTAAAAAGTTTGACTAAAAAATTTGTACTAAAAAGTTATACTAAAAAACTTGGACTAAAGAGTTGTATTAAAAATTTGGATTAAAAAGTTGAACTAAAATTTTGGACTAAAAAGTTGGACTAAAAAATTGGACTAAAGGTTTGGACTAAAAAGTTGGACTAAAAATTTGGACTAAAACACTGGACTAAAAAATTGGACTAAAAGGTTGGGTTAAAAATTTGGACTAAAAACCTGGGCTAAAAATTTGGAGTAAAAAATTGGACTAAACATTTGGGCTAAAAAATTGGACCAAGGGCTAAAAATTTGGACTCAAAAAATGGACTAGAAATTTGGACTACAAAATTGGGCTAAAAATTTAGACTAAAAAATTGAACTAAAAAGCTGGGCTAGAATTTTAGACTAATTCTAAGAGAAAAGAGTTATAACCACTCATACAACGAAAACAACAAGGACTAAAAACAAAGATTAAAATGTCATGTGCTTAGAGGTACTTAGAGTAGAACCAAACGTGAACCTGAAGGTAGAACAATAAGGAGAACAAAATTAAGGAGAAAAATGCAAAGCACGGTCCCACCGTGCATGCCAAATTGAGCACTTGTAGAGGAATTTCTTGTTCTTCTTGTGCTCGAGATGGGTTCTTTTACTCAGTGGAGTATGCACTATGTATGTGCTTTGCACAAAATAACAGAGATACGATAAGATGAGACAACTTCAAACTTGAACCATAAAAACTAAAAGGTACAGAAGCATTAGTTATTAAAATCATGCATGGAAGAGGTACAAGGTAACCATACAGGTAGAGGAAGAGAACAATGGTTACAAATGGTAGCTTCAAATGCATTGTTGAAGC
>CM035422.1:146195344-146352844 GCA_020310875.1 Ceratopteris richardii
CTTACATTGACTTGATGACAGATTTTCGGATCACATATGCAGGATCTTCTTCCTCACATTACTCTACTTGTCTTTGCATTCTTAGTTACTCGTCCAACTGTCCCTCTTATACAACAACGAATCAGGTAGAATTCTCGATGTTTCTTTCGAATTTCAGGGTTCACAAAACCTTGTTGTAAATATTTATGCTCCCAATTATTACTTTGATTGTATCGATCTCTCGAATACACCTCTTCCTATCATATCAAACTTCCCGTCGCAACATATTTGGTTTCTAGGAGACTTCCCCTTCCAACTCCACTACTGCTTCACACATGCTCTCTGTGGAGATATCTGTATAGAGTCTTATCTGGCAACAATGTACTACTACTGGTGGATGTTTAGATCTCTGGTCCATTAAAAATCCGGGTGATAAAGGTTTTACCTTTCACTCAGGATCACATGTTCATTCTTGGGCTCATCTCGACAGAGTTTATTATAATGGAGCTCTCTTAGATTCTCACGAGTCACCATTGGGACATTTCTATAACTGAAGACTTGTTCGGTTCAGATCATTTTCCTCGTCCCTAATTTATGTGCCTCTCATCCAACAATACCTTTGGGGGTGGGAATGATGCCAACTCATGATCAACAATGTTGTCATATGTATGCCTTTATCCAAAGACTCAGTACTCGGGTTGATTTCTACGACAGAGATTTTGCATTACTCAACCACTATGAAATGGAAGCATTTCACAGTGGAAATGCATGAGATTATTAGACAATGTGGGAAAGATTTTGTAGAGTTACAATGCCAAAATGAAAAGGTTGCCGAAAAAAGCATCTCACTACTTTGTGAAGTAGCACAAACCAGAAATCTTACTTCTCATGAACACTCTATTTGAAATCGAAGTTGTCTAAAGACATATACTTGAAACTAATCTCATCTGGAGAGACTTGCACTAGCTCCGAAAGCTACCACTTGTCTATAAGCAAGTCTCCCATGGGCCATCATTCCTGCAAGCTCTTAGGAAAGGGCTCCTTAAGCTCATGTCTAGAAGATAAAAGGCCTGCTAATGACCAACAAACCTTTTTAAGGACCTCAGGTGTTGGACTTTTGGTTTCCTTCTCCATTCTGTCATCTTCATATATAGAAATTCTCTGAATAGGAATAGGTGGGGTGGGCAAGGGTGGTCTGGCGGATCCTGCTTGGTGCACCTACTCCATCTTCATATCCATTATAAGAAGTGGAACAAATGGGAAATGGATATTCCACTATTCACTCTACCACAGAGATGAACCATGCAAGGCTGTTATCCAGACACAAAATGAAGATCTGTAGGTGCCACACACTAGACCTTCAAGAATGCCCATCTGAACCCACACCACAAGTGGTTGAAACAAGTGTAGGACAAAGCAGATGCACCTCAGCAAAAGAGCAGCAGTACAACAAAACACAAGTGAAACTTTAAAAGAGTGGGATCAGGTCAACAAGAATGGAGAACGGAAGTATAAATCAAGTCTCAAAGAGAGCATAAAATTGCAAGGAAAAATACAGCACTGAGTTTTCACTCCTCAAAGATTAGTATTCCTTGATCAAACAGAGGTTATCCTTCTTTCACTTACTTCTTTCCTTTTTAAACACAAAAGGAAACTACAACACCAGCAGAAAGAAACAATAATAATAACTGAGACGATAGCTGTTATATAGGTAAAAACAAAATTGCCAGAAGAGATTTACCAGTTGGATGTTGATAAAATCTTCTGTATCATCAATGTATTGCTTCAGCTGAGGAAAAACATTTATTAGAAAGAGAATTTTCAGTTCAAAAAGAGCATTAACTGTTATAATGAACTTCTATAGGTAAATACATACAGAAATCAACTTGTTGAGCGTACTGTCTATAACAATGAAGTATGCTTCCAACAACATCTCCAGTTGTTCTATATTCTCACAACTATTTTCTGAGCCATGAATGCTATTACGCCCCTTTCTGTGACTGAAAGAGTTGCTGAATGTCTTCTCCAACATCCTTGGTTCTGTAGGTGAACCACATGGAGAAAATGGTGCTGAAACAGAATTTACATCCCCAACACAGGCACTATCATCCTGATGTATGTGGAACCCCACTCTCTCCTTTTTTTCTGTCAAATACATCTCAGCCATATCCCCGTCATCATCCATCAATTGTTCAATCTCATCTCGCATCTGTACATAGGAAATTCTTGGGAATTGATGAATCACGAAAAGACCTACAGCAGATTCTTCCTGCACAAATGAAATCAAAGAATATATATACAAGAAATAGGGATACCTTTTCCACACGGGATGTCAAAATCACAAGTTTGCTTTTAAGCCTTCTTAAACGTTCCAAGTTTATCGTGTTGATCTTGGATGTTAGTTCATCAAGCACAGGATATGCCTCCACCTCCAAATCTGTGGCCTGCTCAAAGATATCTCATAATTGAGATTAAACAATCAAACCACAAATGAGATCATGTAGGTTGCTAAATGAATAATAGATTCAATACATAAAAGAACAAAGATCCCATCCTGCAAGTGGCCAGGACTACCACTTTGATGGACAAAAAAGAATCAGATACTTCAAAAAATAAATGGGAAAATCATCAAGTGCTCAAGAGCTCTATTGATGGTGGTGGTGGATTCGGATCCTTGAATTCGGCACTGCTTCAGAGATTTGACCACCAAAAACATTCTTGAAGACAAGAAGAATGTGTTAATCACTTTCACATGCAGATGTATAGACTCCGAAGAGGAACAAGTTCACATGCAAGCATGAATGCAACACAGAAAACACCAATCAAAAATTGTATGGAAAAAGTGGCAAAATGTGGAAAGAGAGACAAAGACTTTGCAAATGCTGGCCACAATCTCCCCCACATGCTTTGTCAAACTTGTCTCAAAGTGCATATATATTTATGAGACATTTCAATTAATATGAAAATAACATTTTACAAGATAAGCCGAAAAGTAATCCCGTACTTTTTACAAAGCTCACCATAAAAGGCCGCTCATATGCCTATCTATAGAATAACATGCATGTGTCTATATTTAAAAATAAATAAATTCGTTAATACACAGTTAACCCTTCAAATATAAGGGTTCTTTTACAAAAATTTCAAAACATAAATATAAACTTGAATGACTATGCAATGTCAACAACTTCTTGATCCCTGACCTACTAATCAGATCACAATCTCTATCTATCAAACATGATGTTTACACATGTAACAAAACGATTGCCGCTTGTTGAAAATAAAAATCGAACATGAATAATCGGTCACATGTCACACCACTTAACAATAATAAGCATGTTCCATGTAATAAATAAAGCACATGCATTGAATTCAAACATTGGATTTTGCAAGCAAATAATTCAATGTGTTTGTGAATGATATGTGGTAAATCAAGTGATTATAATGTGGTGTGAGTGATTGTTTTTGCATCCATTGAGATTCTTGCACAAAGTGATTTTTGTATTTCAATAAGTATCTAGAATATTGAAACCTATTCGTGTCATATTTACATTGCAAGGTACCATTTTCTCAAATATTAAAATTTTAGTATCTTTTTCAAGTGATGATGGGTTTTCAATGATAGAATTCATGGAAAGAGTTCCTTCAAATAGCTTAGAAGATTTAAATGAAATGAATATGTATATTTCAGTTTGATGGCATTCTTAATATAAATTTTGTGTGATCCTAAATGGGCCATAGTATTGTGGTGTTAATTTTACTTTTGGATGATTTTAGTCTTTGTTTAATAATGTGCAATCATACCAGATTACTTTCATTGAATTGTTTTGAAATTTGTTTCCCATTAACATTCCAAATGTATCCCTTTTTTTTGCTTAATTTTTCTGTGAAATTCTTTAAGTAAAACAATATGGCCTATAACTATAGAAACAGCCATAGGAATACTATTTGAGTTGAAGTCATTTGAGTTGGGAGTTTTCTTGTCGAATACAACCTCAAAAAGTGAGTGCCCGGTAGCACAATCTGCTGTGTTTTTGTATGACAGCTGTGTTTTTGTATGATAGTTGAAGAATTGGTAACTTTTCATCCCAATATCTAAGCACCAAAGAAAGCAAGTGAAGGGATAGGGAAATAAGGTATGAAGGAGCTTAAACTCAAAGAAGGAACTCTGAAACAACCTCTCAAAAGAGTAGTAGAGTCCTCCAAGTGTATGAGCATACACTACTCCAAGCACTAGAACACCTTCAAAAGTATAAGCACGCTCAAACACTTGCAATTCCTCCTAAGAGCTTGATGAAGCGCCTCCCTCCGAGTATATGTGAGTGCACATGAACAACTCCTCCAAGAGGCTTTGTGAGACTAGAGCTCTCAATGAATTGATATTCATGGGTGTAGTACTATGGATGTGCTAGGGACATATGGTCACCTTTTGATGTCTTGCAGTACAATGTACAGTCTCCCATTTTCTTCTTCCCCCCACTTGCCCACTTTTCTCTCCACACCCCCCCCCCACTCGCCCATTTTTTCTCTTCTCCCCCCACTTGCCCACTTTCTTCTTCCCCCCACTCACCCATTTTCGTTAGGCACCTCCTTTCCACCACTCACCCTTAAAAATTAGGCGACCCCAAAATTGGGAGACCCACTCATCCACTAGCCGTTGAAAATTGAGAGACCCCAAAACCAGATGACCCATCTCTGCATCCTCTCTCCCTCTCTGAGTTGGGAAAACCTCTCAGGTGGGCAAGTCCTCCACGAGGGCAACCCCCCATCTCAGTGGTAAATATGAACTCATCCAAGGTTATCCGAGAGAAGAGAAATGCGGACAAGGAACTACAAGTGGAGCCCCCTCAAAGTCTTGGAAATGTTAAAGACCCGTCGACAAGAGAGTCCAAAGTGGCTACTCTATCAGGGGTGGTGGCCCACCTGAGTAACTTCTTTCTGTAGGTAGTCTCTTCGTTCCTAGACACCTATTGGGTCATTCTTGGGCACTTATTGAGAAACTAGATTGTGAAATGAGACCGGACGAGACGGGAGAGATTACTTTGTCAATCCATCTATGTGTGAATACTAACATTGCTGTTGCTCTATTTATGTGTGTGTGTGTGTGTGTGTGCAAAAGAGCTCTGGCATTCTTTAGTACTTATTCTCTTTATTGTAACTCTACGTTTGGGCTACTTACCTAGTGTGTGCTAGTAGCCTTGCTCTGTATTTTTTGGAGTTTTGGACTACTCTTTGGCCTAGTCGTGCAGTGTACTAGGAAGTTTCGAGCAACTATTTAGATTGAGTTTGAATGTCTAGTGTGGTTTTCTCGGAGCATATTGGCCTAATTTTGTACTGTGCGTTGAACTCTGCTCTACGTCTTTTATCATCTGTACTCTACGTGTCTTGTTACCTGAAGTTATACTTTGGCTTATAAATGTGCGGATAGTCTTCAAGCCCTTGGATGTTGGAGTTAGAGGTCTGCAAAAGTATGCGAATAGCACAAGGAAGAAGAAGAGGTTTGGAGCACAACACACAATACTGAATGTATTACCATGGGAATGTACAAAGAGACCCGTTAGGGTTATAGGCATGTATACAAGCCAGGGATAAAAAACCTCCTAAAGAGGGAAAAAGGTGCCCCAACGGTCCTAGTGTGTTCATACCATTGTAGTCAGGTGCGTTAGGTGCGTTCAATTCAATGCGCATAAGGTGCGACAACCGAATGGTATGGGGAGGTAAGGTGTGTAAGGTGTGTCATTCATATATATATATATATATATATATATATATATATATATATATATATATATATATATATATATATATATATATATATATATATATATATATATATATATATATATATATATATATATATATATATATATATATATATATATACAGTGTTGTTATCGGATGCGTATGGTTCATTTGGCAGACGTTGGTTATAAGGTTTCAGACGTCTAGTTAGGAAAATGATTCAGACTTTGCCCTTTTTTTTTAAGTGTTACTGAACACACACACATTCTGAGCCTTGAGGTGATAATGACCAGGTTCCAGCACATGCAAATCAAAGGGGTGCATGCTCTTGTGCTTATATTCATGAATGATGACAAACTACAGTATGTAATAATATATTGGCAATTTCCAATTGCACATCCAATCTTGTAGGTGCACATTTATCTAGCATATGTACCTGTAGACTGTACATAGGTTGATGTAGCATACGTTTATGAACCTGTAGATAATATGGTTATGTATAGAGTACATCTGGACTGTATACATCTGTGCATTTAATTATGTACATGTGGAAGCATCTGTTCTGATGCATAAAGGACCTGTAGACTGTATGGATAAGGACCATGGTTATGCACTTGTAGCCTGTAACCTATATATAGATGCTATATCATATATCATATATACTAAATGCTATATCATACATGTTACCTTATATATGCAAGTACATAAACGATAACCATGTATGCTGAAGCATATCCAATTATTGACATGTGCTGGTATGCAGGTATATGATACAGCATATTATGTGTTCAGATGAAGGCATGCTGAAGGCTGAAGCATATGTAGACTATATACATAACTCCTATGATTTTGGAAAATGTCTTGAATTGTTATGCTCCGATTCTCTTTCAGATTTTTTTTGTTCTAAATTTTGGCCACGTATCAAACGATTCAGGGTCGGGAACCATACTCGTTCCATACTTCCATACCCGTATGGTATGGACGTATGGTTCCCGTATGGAACAACCATGTATATATATATATATATATATATATATATATATATATATATATATATATATATATATATATATATATATATATATATATATATATATATATATATATATATATATATATATATATATATATATATATATATATATATATATATATATATATATATATATATATATATGTGTGTGTGTGTATGTATGTATGTATGTATGTATGTATGTATGTATGTCAATGGTGAGAGAGAGAGAGAGAGAGAGAAATGAAATGAAATCATAAATTAATGTCTATAAATGGTAAAAATGATATGAGACCAAAAGTTACAACCTGTCAATATGATACAATGCATATGTGTACTTGTATGTAAAAATGCATAGATACTTAGTTCATATTCACCAGCAATATACACTATCACCAAAAGAGATTGTAGAGTTATAAATGAGTCACAGATACATACAACTTAGAAAAGCACACATTTTTGTGCACTTCTTCCTTCTACATCCCCATCATAAACACTATTTTCTATAAAAATGAGGTGCCAACAAACAAGATTAGATATCTAGAGGCATGTCCACTACAAAATGCATTCATCTCATACATTTGGAAAGAATTTTAGGGTTTTTGGCCAAAGAAAAAGTCGGCATTTTTTCAAAGAACCGTATGATAAGGTTCGCACCGAATTGAAAGTACCAGAAAACAGTACCGCAGGATTAGGTACATGAACCGGTCAAGCTATGGTTCACACACATCACTACCTAACTATATCAACAAATCCCCCCTCGGAGTGATGCGGTGAACAAGGAGCTGACACTCATGTATAAGGAAGTGACAAGCTATGTGGAATCAATCCACAAAAGGAAGTAAGCCCAAAACTTTGAGGAAAGCTTCAAACTTCTCCCTAAGCAGAGCCTTTGTGAAAAAGGTCTACAATGTTCTCCTGCGAGGACATATATGCCATACTAATAATCTCTCCAACAGAGAACCTCTCCCTGACATAATGATAGTGCACCTCAATGTGCTTAGTGGGAGCATGGAAGACAGGGTTCCTCGCGAGTCGCAACTGCCACTGCACTTTGACTAATCAGTGAAGATGGTGGTGGAAGAAGACTGACCAACACCCAAATCAGCCATAAGGCATCTAAGCCACACACACTCAACAGTCGCTGTGAAAGCTTCCCTATACTCAGCCTCACAACTAGAAGTGGCTATAGTAGGATGCTTCTTGCTCAACCAAGATATGCATGAGCTACCAAGCATGAAGCAAAAACAATTGGTGGACACACGAGTGTCATAGCAACCAGCCCGGTCAGAGTCAAAAAAAGCATGTAAATCTGGCAGTAGTGATCCCCCCTTCGGATAAAACAATCCAAGTAGCCGGGTACCACTCAAGTAGCGAAATATGCGCTCAACCACTTACCAATGCTTGACACCCGGGCAATGCATAAACATGCTCATCTGTTAGACAACAAATTGAATATCTCGCCAAGTAATGCATAAGTAAATCAAGCATCCTACAGCCTGTTGATAGAGAACAGCATCAAATGCATCTCCAGCATCATGAAGACTCAATCATAAACCTGTCTCCATAGGACTGGCAATAGGTTTGCAATCTTCAAGGCCAAAATGCTGCAATAATGTGTCAATATATTTTGTTCGACACAAAGTTATTCCACCATCAACTTGCATAAACTGAATGCCCAAATAATGATGCAAATGCCCCAAATCTGACATCTCAAATGAGGCATGCAAGTCAGCCTTAAAATCAGCAATATGCTTCTCATAAGGACCAGTGCCCAGCATGTCATCAACATACACAACAATGATCAAAAGCACAGCATTTGCATGCTTAACATACAAGGTGCTCTCAGTTGGATTCTTCTCAAAAACCATGTGCAATCAGGTAGGCATGTATCTTTTCATACCAAGCACATGGTGCTTGCTTCAAACCATATAATGCAGGTTGGTTTTCATGCCCTTTCTGCACAAAGCCACGGGGTTGAAAAACGTACACTTCTTCATGCAAGTCACCATTTAGAAATGCAGTTTTAATGTCCAACTGATGTACATTCCAACCATGATGAGCCGCAAGTGCACAGATGCTACGAAGGGTAGTCATTCAGCAAGTAGGAGCAAAGGTCTCATCAAAATCAATGCCTCTTTCCTGAGCATAACCCTTTGCAACAAGCCTAGCCTTATACCTGTCAATTGTTCCATCAGGCTTACGCTTCAGCTTGTATGCCCACTTAGTGCCAATGGCCTTCTTGCCAGGAGGCAAGTCACATAAAGATCAGGTACCATTCTTCATTATCGCATCATATTCAGATTGCATAGCAGCCATCCAATTTTCTGAATTTTGTGCTTCATCAAACGAAGCAGGCTCATCCTCATCAAAGAGACTAGAGGCAGCCATACCATAGCAATCTGATGCAAAAGAAGCACTATGAGAATCAGAACAAGTATGATATGACAGAGGTGAATCTAATTTGTTGTCACACAAAGTCTGCACCAGCCATTTTCGCATAGTTTTTGCCTCCTCAATATAAGCTCTCTCATCAATAAGTGCATCATGTAAATCTGCATCAGAAATGGAATGATCATGCATCATCACATGAAACCTGTAAAGGCTGAGAAGTTGCTTCATTAGGACAAACACTAGACTGTCCACCTATAAAAAGAGGAAGCAAGGTGTAATACATGTCTTTGGAGCTAACTGATGTCTCCTTAGTACATGAAAGTAATGGCTGAATAGCATCTTCCACAAAAACAACATCGCCGCTCACCAAAATGCATTTAGTATGTGGATGATACGAACGATAGCCTTTGCTTTCAGAACTGTACCCAACAAAAATACATTTCACCGCTTTATCATCCACTTTCCTACGTTGTTGTTCAGGCACTAATGCATATGCCAGACAACCAAAAACACGTAGGTGAGCAACAGATGGTTTGCGACCATGTCAATCCTCATATGGAGTGATAGACTGCAATGCTTTAGTGGGACACCTGTTAAGTACATAAGCTGCACACAACATCCTCAAGCCAGAAACTATATGGTAAAGCTTGACTCTTGACCATATACCTCACCATTTCCATGAGAGACCCATTCTTCCATTCAGCAACTCCATTCTGTTGAGGTGTATACGGCACTGTACATTGATGTTTTATCCCATGTTCAGCCAGAAATGCATTAAAATCAAAAGACATATATTCCCACCCTCGATCAGAACGGAGGGTGCCCATTTTACATGCAGATAGATTTTCAGCCAAAACCAGAAACTATTTGAAGCACATAAACACTTCGGACTTTGCTTTCAATGGATATACCCATGCATGCCTAGAAAAATCATCAACGAAATTAACGAAATAAAGACAGTTTCCAAAAGAGAGTGTCTTCATAGGACCATAGATGTCACTATGAACAAGATGCAATTTCTAAGTAGCTCGAACTGAACCATCTTTTCAGAATGAGGAATGCTTCATTTTGCCCAAAATACAGCCTTCACAGACATGTTTACCAGGTGCCTCAAGTTTGGGAAAAGAGGACATCATTTTAGATTTCTGTAGGTGTAGCAAACTAGCAAAATTCAGATTACCAAAGCGTTCATGCCAAAGCTTTGCATCTGACAAAGCCTGAGAATCATGTATTGCACATGCCGAATCATTCACAGATTTTTCATGGTCTATGAGCTTATATAGCCAACAACATAAAATGTTGGAGGCAATAATGACATTGTCATTTGACATATCGTGAACTATACATCTGTCATCAACAAATTTCACAACCAAGCCAATCTTGGATAAAGCTGAAACTGATAACAGATTCTTCTTGATCCCTAGCAGAAATAAAGCATCCGACAATGTAAAAGAACTACCATAAGCAGTAGTCAAAAAGATCTTACCAACTCCCATGACAGGATAAGAGGAGTTGTTGGCGCATGTGACAGTATTCCCTGTAGGGGTGGGCTCGAGTGAATTGAAGAAACTCTGCTACGAGGTAATATGTTTGGTTTCCCCACTATCAAAGTACCGAACATTTGTCTACTACGGACATACACTGTTCATGAGAAGATGGGTCATAACTCCAAACAGTGGTAAATGCCCACTCTTCATTCTGCACAAGATTAGCGAACTCTGTTTTGGGTCTAGAGGCCTCTACAACAACCATTCAAGCTTCTTTCTTCCTTGCCTCTTTAGAAACCAGTTTTGGACAACTCTTTATGACATGATCATTTCCTTTACAATATTTGCAAAACAATTTCTACTTTTCTGTTTTTTTCTCGTCTCTGTCATTCTTTGATTGTGTAGAATTAGCAGATTTCTGCTTACTAGTAGAAGAGCTCCATTTACCTCTACCCCTCTAACTAGCCAAGAAAGCTTGATCTGCAACACACATAATGGACCTGTTCTGCTAGACTGATCTTCCTACAACATAACAGAGACTACCTCCTCAAATGTTAAGGCATTTGGATTGCCTTTCATCATCAAACGAAGAGTAGAAGCAAAACTTTCATAATAATTGGGAAGACCATTCAGAACAGTTTGCATAAGTGAATTGTCAACAAGACTTCATCATCAGAAATCAATTGTTCCTTCAAATCTTTGATCTTTGTCAAAAAATTGTCCATAGAATCTCCTTCATTCATGTGCTCATTCTCCAACTATTTTCGGAGGTAAGCAATACGAGCCTCATTCCTTGCCTGGTATAAAGTAGTAAGTGTATCCCAAGCATCCTTAGCTCTTCTGCAAGAGCAAATGTGAAGAATAATGGCACCTTTGACAAACACGGCTATCAATGCATGTGTCTGAGCATCTCTGCCATCCCAACGAATTTGCTTTGCAGTAGGTGCACCAGGAACCGCAGAATGAATAAGAACATGAAGAATATCGCCATCTTCAACGTCGTTTGCATCACCTTTAGCAACTGTGTTTGCAGGTGTAATAGGACGTTCACTGCATTTAGCTATGGCCACTGACTAAAATACCTTGATGCACAAAAATGACTCTATCTCAAAAAGTTGAACAGAACTTCCTCTCGAGTTCTGCTAAGAACTCGAGAGGAAGTTCTGCTAACAACCGCAGTATGAATAAGAACATGAAGAATATCGCCATCTTCAACGTCGTTTGCATCACCTTTAGCAACTGTGTTTGCAGGTGTAATAGGACGTTCACTGCATTTAGCTATGGCCACTGACTAAAATACCTTGATGCACAAAAATGACTCTATCTCAAAAAGTTGAACAGAACTTCCTCTCGAGTTTTGGGTGTAGAAGCCTCTACAACAACCATTCAAGCTTCTTTCTTCCTTGCCTCTTTAGAAACCAGTTTTGGACAACTCTTTATGACATGATCATTTCCTTTACAATATTTGCAAAACAATTTCTACTTTTCTGTTTTTTCCTCATCTCTGTCATTCTTTGATTGTGTAGAATTAGCAGATTTCTGCTTACTAGTAGAAGAGCTCCATTTACCTCTACCCCTCTAACTAGCCAAGAAAGCTTGATCTGCAACACACATAATGGACCTGTTCTGCTAGACTGATCTTCCTACAACATAACAGAGACTACCTCCTCAAATGTTAAGGCATTTGGATTGCCTTTCATCATCAAACGAAGAGTAGAAGCAAAACTTTCATAATAATTGGGAAGACCATTCAGAACAGTTTGCATAAGTGAATTGTCAACAAGACTTCATCATCAGAAATCAATTGTTCCTTCAAATCTTTGATCTTTGTCAAAAAATTGTCCATAGAATCTCCTTCATTCATGTGCTCATTCTCCAACTATTTTCGGAGGTAAGCAATACGAGCCTCATTCCTTTCCTGGTATAAAGTAGTAAGTGTATCCCAAGCATCCTTAGCTCTTCTGCAAGAGCAAATGTGAGGAATAATGGCACCTTTGACAAACACGGCTATCAATGCATGTGTCTCAGCATCTCTGCCATCCCAACGAATTTGCTTTGCAGTAGGTGCAGCAGGAACCGCAGTATGAATAAGAACATGAAGAATATCGCCATCTTCAACGTCGTTTGCATCACCTTTAGCAACTGTGTTTGCAGGTGTAATAGGACGTTCACTGCATTTAGCTATGGCCACTGACTAAAATACCTTGATGCAGAAAAATGACTCCATCTCAAAAAGTTGAACAGAACTTCCTCTCGAGTTCTGCTAAGAACTCGAGAGGAAGTTCTGCTAAGAACCGCAGTATGAATAAGAACATGAAGAATATCGCCATCTTCAACGTCGTTTGCATCACCTTTAGCAACTGTGTTTGCAGGTGTAATAGGACGTTCACTGCATTTAGCTATGGCCACTGACTAAAATACCTTGATGCACAAAAATGACTCTATCTCAAAAAGTTGAACAGAACTTCCTCTCGAGTTTTGGGTGTAGAGGCCTCTACAACAACCATTCAAGCTTCTTTCTTCCTTGCCTCTTTAGAAACCAGTTTTGGACAACTCTTTATGACATGATCATTTCCTTTACAATATTTGCAAAACAATTTCTACTTTTCTGTTTTTTTCTCGTCTCTGTCATTCTTTGATTGTGTAGAATTAGCAGATTTCTGCTTACTAGTAGAAGAGCTCCATTTACCTCTACCCCTCTAACTAGCCAAGAAAGCTTGATCTTAAACACACATAATGGACCTGTTCTGCTAGACTGATCTTCCTACAACATAACAGAGACTACCTCCTCAAATGTTAAGGCATTTGGATTGCCTTTCATCATCAAACGAAGAGTAGAAGCAAAACTTTTATAATAATTGGGAAGACCATTCAGAACAGTTTGCATAAGTGAATTGTCAACAAGACTTCATCATCAGAAATCGATTGTTCCTTCAAATCTTTGATCTTTGTCAAAAAATTGTCCATAGAATCTCCTTCATTCATGTGCTCATTCTCCAACTATTTTCGGAGGTAAAGCAATACGAGCCTCATTCCTTTCCTGGTATAAAGTAGTAAGTGTATCCCAAGCATCCTTAGCTCTTCTGCAAGAGCAAATGTGAGGAATAATGGCACCTTTGACAAACACGGCTATCAATGCATGTGTCTCAGCATCTCTGCCATCCCAACGAATTTGCTTTGCAGTAGGTGCA
The DNA here is from genome assembly GCA_020310875.1 of Ceratopteris richardii. Classification (NCBI taxonomy): domain Eukaryota; kingdom Viridiplantae; phylum Streptophyta; class Polypodiopsida; order Polypodiales; family Pteridaceae; genus Ceratopteris; species Ceratopteris richardii. Next base: position 146,209,147 of record CM035422.1, read on the forward strand.
GCAGGAACCGCAGTATGAATAAGAACATGAAGAATATCGCCATCTTCAACGTCGTTTGCATCACCTTTAGCAACTGTGTTTGCAAGTGTAATAGGACGTTCACTGCATTTAGCTATGTCCACTAACTAAAATACCTTGATGCACAAAAATGACTCTATCTCAAAAAGTTGAACAGAACTTCCTCTCGAGTTCTGCTAAGAACTCGAGAGGAAGTTCTGCTAAGAACCGCAGTATGAATAAGAACATGAAGAATATCGCCATCTTCAACGTCGTTTGCATCACCTTTAGCAACTTTGTTTGCAGGTGTAATAGGACGTTCACTGCATTTAGCTATGGCCACTGACTAAAATACCTTGATGCACAAAAATGACTCTATCTCAAAAAGTTGAACAGAACTTCCTCTCGAGTTTTGGGTGTAGAGGCCTCTACAACAACCATTCAAGCTTCTTTCTTCCTTGCCTCTTTAGAAACCAGTTTTGGACAACTCTTTATGACATGATCATTTCCTTTACAATATTTGCAAAACAATTTCTACTTTTTTGTTTTTTTCTCGTCTCTGTCATTCTTTGATTGTGTAGAATTAGCAGATTTCTGCTTACTAGTAGAAGAGCTCCATTTACCTCTACCCCTCTAACTAGCCAAGAAAGCTTGATCTGCAACACACATAATGGACCTCTTCTGCTAGACTGATCTTCCTACAACATAACAGAGACTACCTCCTCAAGTGTTAAGGCATTTGGATTGCCTTTCATCATCAAACGAAGAGTAGAAGCAAAACTTTCATAATAATTGGGAAGACCATTCAGAACAGTTTGCATAAGTGAATTGTCAACAAGACTTCATCATCAGAAATCAATTGTTCCTTCAAATCTTTGATCTTTGTCAAAAAATTGTCCATAGAATCTCCTTCATTCATGTGCTCATTCTCCAACTATTTTCGGAGGTAAGCAATACGAGCCTCATTCCTTTCCTGGTATAAAGTAGTAAGTGTATCCCAAGCATCCTTAGCTCTTCTGCAAGAGCAAATGTGAGGAATAATGGCACCTTTGACAAACACGGCTATCAATGCATGTGTCTGAGCATCTCTGCCATCCCAACGAATTTGCTTTGCAGTAGGTGCAGCAGGAACCGCAGTATGAATAAGAACATGAAGAATATCGCCATCTTCAACGTCGTTTGCATCACCTTTAGCAACTGTGTTTGCAGGTGTAATAGGACGTTCACTGCATTTAGCTATGGCCACTGACTAAAATACCTTGATGCACAAAAATGACTCTATCTCAAAAAGTTGAACAGAACTTCCTCTCGAGTTCTGCTAAGAACTCGAGAGGAAGTTCTGCTAAGAACCGCAGTATGAATAAGAACATGAAGAATATCGCCATCTTCAACGTCGTTTGCATCACCTTTAGCAACTGTGTTTGCAGGTGTAATAGGACGTTCACTGCATTTAGCTATGGCCACTGACTAAAATACCTTGATGCACAAAAATGACTCTATCTCAAAAAGTTGAACAGAACTTCCTCTCAAGTTTTGGGTGTAGAGGCCTCTACAACAACCATTCAAGCTTCTTTCTTCCTTGCCTCTTTAGAAACTAGTTTTGGACAACTCTTTATGACATAATCATTTCCTTTACAATATTTGCAAAACAATTTCTACTTTTCTGTTTTTTTCTCGTCTCTGTCATTCTTTGATTGTGTAGAATTAGCAGATTTCTGTTTACTAGTAGAAGAGCTCCATTTACCTCTACCCCTCTAACTAGCCAAGAAAGCTTGATCTGCAACACACATAATGGACCTGTTCTGCTAGACTGATCTTCCTACAACATAACAGAGACTACCTCCTCAAATGTTAAGGCATTTGGATTGCCTTTCATCATCAAACGAAGAGTAGAAGCAAAACTTTCATAATAATTGGGAAGACCATTCAGAACAGTTTGCATAAGTGAATTGTCAACAAGACTTCATCATCAGAAATCAATTGTTCCTTCAAATCTTTGATCTTTGTCAAAAAATTGTCCATAGAATCTCCTTCATTCATGTGCTCATTCTCCAACTATTTTCGGAGGTAAGCAATACGAGCCTCATTCCTTTCCTGGTATAAAGTAGTAAGTGTATCCCAAGCATCCTTAGCTCTTCTGCAAGAGCAAATGTGAGGAATAATGGCACCTTTGACAAACACGGCTATCAATGCATGTGTCTGAGCATCTCTGCCATCCCAACGAATTTGCTTTGCAGTAGGTGAAGCAGGAACCGCAGTATGAATAAGAACATGAAGAATATCGCCATCTTCAACGTCGTTTGCATCACCTTTAGCAACTGTGTTTGCAGGTGTAATAGGACGTTCACTGCATTTAGCTATGGCCACTGACTAAAATACCTTGATGCACAAAAATGACTCCATCTCAAAAAGTTGAACAGAACTTCCTCTCGAGTTCTGCTAAGAACTCGAGAGGAAGTTCTGCTAAGAACCGCAGTATGAATAAGAACATGAAGAATATCGCCATCTTCAACGTCGTTTGCATCACCTTTAGCAACTGTGTTTGCAGGTGTAATAGGACGTTCACTGCATTTAGCTATGGCCACTGACTAAAATACCTTGATGCACAAAAATGACTCTATCTCAAAAAGTTGAACAGAACTTCCTCTCGAGTTTTGGGTGTAGAGGCCTCTACAACAACCATTCAAGCTTCTTTCTTCCTTGCCTCTTTAGAAACCAGTTTTGGACAACTCTTTATGACATGATCATTTCCTTTACAATATTTGCAAAACAATTTCTACTTTTCTGTTTTTTTCTCGTCTCTGTCATTCTTTGATTGTGTAGAATTAGCAGATTTCTGCTTACTAGTAGAAGAGCTCCATTTACCTCTACCCCTCTAACTAGCCAAGAAAGCTTGATCTGCAACACACATAATGGACCTGTTCTGCTAGACTGATCTTCCTACAACATAACAGAGACTACCTCCTCAAATGTTAAGGCATTTGGATTGCCTTTCATCATCAAACGAAGAGTAGAAGCAAAACTTTCATAATAATTGGGAAGACCATTCAGAACAGTTTGCATAAGTGAATTGTCAACAAGACTTCATCATCAGAAATCAATTGTTCCTTCAAATCTTTGATCTTTGTCAAAAAATTGTCCATAGAATCTCCTTCATTCATGTGCTCATTCTCCAACTATTTTCGGAGGTAAGCAATACGAGCCTCATTCCTTTCCTTGTATAAAGTAGTAAGTGTATCCCAAGCATCCTTAGCTCTTCTGCAAGAGCAAATGTGAGGAATAATGGCACCTTTGACAAACACGGCTATCAATGCATGTGTCTCAGCATCTCTGCCATCCCAACGAATTTGCTTTGCAGTAGGTGCAGCAGGAACCGCAGTATGAATAAGAACATGAAGAATATCGCCATCTTCAACGTCGTTTGCATCACCTTTAGCAACTGTGTTTGCAAGTGTAATAGGACGTTCACTGCATTTAGCTATGGCCACTGACTAAAATACCTTGATGCACAAAAATGACTCTATCTCAAAAAGTTGAACAGAACTTCCTCTCGAGTTCTGCTAAACCTATAGACTTCGAGACTCTTTACTCGCGAACTAAAACCTATATATGTCTTTGGCACAAAAAGACGAGATTGCTTGCACAAGCATTATGATAGTGTGTTTGGAGGCTGAAACAAACTCAAGTCTCCAAATACACTATCACAACACTTGTGGAGGCAATCTCGTCTTGAACTCATAATCATCTTGAGTATGCTCACCAAATTTCGTGCGATTCTGAGGTTGTGATCGGAGGGGTGTCGATGACACCCTAGATGAAACGGCGGCCTTCCCTAAAACCAATTGTTGGAGTTAGAGGTCTATAGAAGACCACGAACAGCACAAGGAAGAAGAAGAAGCTTGGAACACAACACACAATACTGAATGTATTACCACTGGAATGTACAAAGATAAGTGACCCCTTAGGGTTACAGGCATATATATAAACCGGGGGAAAAAAACCTCCTAAAGAGGGAAAAAAAAGTGCTCCAGCAGTCCTAGTGTGTTCACACACAACATTGGATTCTAGTCTACTACTTGGTTGCTAACTACTTGTGCTTCTGGTAGAAAGGGAGCCTACTAGTAAGAGTGACGAAGCAAGTAACCTTGGGGGTGGGCAAGTGGATGCAAGTGCACTAGTTTGTGGCTATTCGGGTTGTGTGACTTGTCATAAACTGAAGTATACTTTCTATTTTTTTATGTATGCAATCTACGCAATTTTGAGTTTTTTTTTATGTATGTAATCTACGCAATTTTGAGTTGTGTTGTACTTCTGAACCCTTCTTGTACTCTATGTTCTTCCTATACGCTCTTGAGAAGTTGGGCATTTGTGAAGTGTCTCTTTGGACAGGCATGTTACATGGTATACTTCCCTACGGAGAACCCCCCTTGAGTAGGTGTCCTAGGAGGTGTAACTACTATTCTTCCTACAAAGAGTCCTGAGTCTCTCTTCTACAATTTGGCACACCCTTGGGGCCCTTGCATGCTCTATGCAATGCACCTGTTCGAAGTAAGAATTCATCTTCTTTTCTACTTTTCTTCGATTCTTTCTCTTTCCATTGATTCTTCTGAAGATTAAACTGAGACACCTCTTTCTAAAGAAAAGGCTAGAGTCTAGGAGAGCACCTAAATCCACCTCTTAGGATAACCAATCACCAATGTCGGACCTTACAAATTTGTTGTCAAGGTTAAACATTCAATTTCCTACTTTCAAGGATCTAGTGCAGGAGGATGCCAACGACCACATAAGGAGATCTATCCCCTTATGTTGAGGATGATTGCAAAATTGAGAGGATGCCATGCTGGCCCTATTTTCCTCTACCCTTGATGGACTTGCAAACAAGTGGTATAGTCAACATGAAGTCAGACACTTTGTCACTTGGGAAGCTTTGCAGACCGCTTTCTACTAGGCATTGCATCCTAGCAACTCATCAAGATGAGCTTTGGACCAACTCAAAGACTAAGGCTCAAAATAGGTGAATTGTTTCACGAACTCTATATGCATGTGAAAGCTCTTGTTGCACGCTTGCCATGTGCCACAAGTGACTTCTTGGTGAAGAAATGGATTGAGAAGGCTTTGCCAAAGTCTTCTCAGCAAAAGCTACAAGATCATGTAAGGCAGGATGCTACATTGGAGGACTTCTGGTAGCCACCTCATGCATAGAAGAAGCAAGAGTACACGGTGGTAGTCAACCTATCTACACTAGCTCCCTCGACCCGATTGAACAACTCGTGAGGAAATTAGAGGCACTAAAAATGAAACTGAGCCAACAACAACCTACTGGTGCAACTTCGACCAGAAGTGGAGTTGCGAACTCCTCAGGAGATCCATAGGCCAGTATGGTGTTCAATATGTAACAACAGTAGTCATTCTAACGTGGACTACCCAAATAGGGTAGCTTGCCAATTTTGTGGCAAAAATGATCATGAGGCTTGCAATTGCTACTTCGTCAAGGGCACCCAACAAAGAGGTAATTATCAGGTCCCATACACTTTTTATGCCAGGACATCAAATTCACACAAGGATTAGAACCGACCAAAGTACACAAGACCGTCATGTGCTATCGATGTGGTGAATATGAGTATATTCAAAGTAAGTGTTCACCACCCTACCAACATCGCCCCGATGCCAAAGACCATTACATGAGGGATTGTCCATGCAACCGACGCACTCCAATTCACATGATAGCCATTTCTCCACAAGAAGAAGGTATGGCTCCACATTCTTTTGTTGTTTCATCCTCTATGGCACCTATGATGACCAGGGCAAGGCAAGCGACAGTGGCATGGCTAGAAGAACAACAAAGACCCAAAGAAAAAGAAGGCAGGAAGAAGGCCGAATTTAGCAAGAATGAGTCCATTGAAGCTTATAAGAAGACGAGAGACTCATTAAGAGACTAGATCAACATGCTCTCTCTCAACCATATGCACATGCTATAGTTATTGAAGAAATTCTAAAAGAAACTCTGTCATAAGATCAATCTATATCAACTCATGAAGATGGATGCGAAGGTAAGAAGTGACTTGCTCAAAGTCATGCATGCTTCCTATCAAAGCCCGCCGCCAAGTGTAGATGGATACATGGTGGACTTTCCGGACTCTATTTGCATACTATCACAGTTCAAAGTTGACTGTCTCTGTTAAGAATGAGATTTTGACAAGAGTTATAACAGATGAAGGTTCCAGTATCAACTTGATGCCCGACTTCACCATCAAGAAGTTGAAGCTTGACTTGACAAAAGAAGCATCGTTCACGTGACATTGGCAAACCAACATTGGGTTACACCTTTATGGATCGTGGCTCGTCAAAAAGGTACCTATGTTAGTACAGGGCTGCCAATTTATGCTAGATTTTGTTGTCATTGCATTTACCTCAAGAAACCTCCTTTCCTTTGCTCTTGAGAATGTGAGGAACAAATCCTCTATATGCACAACAAAAGCACAATGAGCCCAAGTAGATCTCCTAGCCTACTCCTGAAAAGTACCTAACCTAGATCAAGCAACTTGACCCACTTTCTGAAATCCGATGACTCCAAGATTTGTCCACACTTAGTAGACTCTATTAGCTTTCTAACAAGCCAACAAACACCCAATTTGGATGTTTGTTGGCTATTACAAAACAGACTACCTGTCTGTCCACCTGTGCAAAATTTTCAATCACAGAGAAATGATAATATCTCGGTGCAGCAGAAATATGAAAATTGAAGACATAAAGTAGGAGAGAAGCTTTCATTCAAGACAAGAATCAAAGCATTTGGATTCATAGACAGAGAGAACCATCTGTTATAAGTTGGGTATGTCTCACAGACTACACTAGAGAGAGAGGGTCTAGTATGAGAAACTGATACAAAACCTCAAGTACAGAGATGATCTCGTATTGAAACTTCTTGGGGATGCTCCTCCGGTCCCTGGGCACTTGTTAGGTCCTTTTCGTCAGTCATTGTGCTCCGAAAATGCGCCTTCATGCATGTATGATTGAGTGTGTGAACTTTCACCTACCCCTTCCTTGTCTCTTGACTCTTCAATGGATTCTTCTTGATGTTCCAGCTCCTTCGAGTATCCTTTGATGCTTCCTTTGTCCTCAAGTGGATAAGAACTCGTGGCTTCAACATTATCCAAGTATTTACTCACTTTTGGAATATCCAAATTACCAAAATAATCATTTAAGCTTGCTCCTTTTCTTTTCAACACTCCCCCTCAAGCTTAGGTAGGAAGTGCCTATGTCCATCAAGCTTATCATGTTCTTGAACCTGTTTAGCTTTGATGCATCCAATCCTTTGGTGAATAGATCAGCAACCTGCTCCTTTGTGGTCACAAAATGAACATCCACTTCATTAGTAGCAACTTTTTCTCTTACATAATGGTAATCCACTTCAATGTGCTTACTCCTAGCATGATACATAGGGTTATTAGCCAAGTGTATAGAAGACATGTTATCTCCATAAAGGGAGATTGTTCCAACCTCCACATCCAAGTCAATTAGTCTCTTCTTAAGCCGCATAGCTTCACATGTAGCTAGAGCTAATGCTCTATACTCAACCTGGGTTGAAGACAATGCCACCGTAGGTTGCTTCTTTGACATCCATGAGATAGTCTTTGTTCCAAGCATGAATACATACCCCGAAGTGGATCTTCTATCATCAATAGAACCAGCCCAATCAACATCACTCAATCCTCTAAGAGTAAGCTCTTCTCCATACCTATAAAACAATCCATTATTGATTGTATACTTCACATATCTAAGCACTCTCTTGGCCTCATTTAAGTGTTGTTAAGTGACAACATGCATAAATTGAGCAAGTACTCCTACCAAATAAGAAAGATCAGCTCTAGTCATTGTTGCATAGATCAAAGAGCCAATCAAGCTTCTATACAATGTCAAATCATCAAGTTTCTTACCATTCTACATGCTTATCTTTGTATTTGCATCAATAGGTTGAGTGAGTACCTTACATTCAGCCATACCATACTTGTAGAGTACATCCAATAGGTATTTCCTTTGCAAAAGGTATATGCCATCCATTGCATAAACAATTTCAATACCCAAAAAGTACTTCAACTCACCCAAATCTGATACCTTGAACTCCTTTCCAAGTCTCCACTTGATGCCTTAATTCTTTCATGATCACTACTTGTTATGATAAGATCATCCACATATATACATATGAATACTACCTTACTTCTTTCTTCATGTAGAGTGAGGGATCTGATTTGCTTTGTGTGTATCCACACTTCTCAAGGTAATCCACAAGCCTTTGATTTCAGGCCCTTGGTGCTTGCTTAAGCACATACAAGGCCTTCTTCAACCTACAAACAAAATCAAGATGATCCACATCTTCATATCCAATAGGTCGTGCCATGTATACCTCTTCTTTTAGCTCACCATTCAAGAATGCATTTTTTATATCAAGTTGATATATAGGCCATCTTCTACCTACACATACAACTATTAAGGTCCTTATTCTTGTTTTGTTAGCCATGGGGCTTAAGGTCTCTTCATAATCCACACCAAAAGTTTGTGTGAACCCCTTAGCAACCAACCTAGCTTTGTGTCTAGCTAGTGAACCATCCGCATTGCTTTTACTCTTATACACCCATTTGTTTTGAACCACTTTCATACATGGTGTTTTAGGCACTAATTCCCAAGTCGCATTATCCTTGAGAACTTTCATCTCTTCATCCATAGCTCTCTTCCATTCCTCCTTTGTTTATGCCTCCCGATACATTTCAGGATCATTATCTCCAACAACCTGCATCATATAGGCATAGTGCTTGGCAATGAAAGAGTCATAACTTAACCTTTGTATTGGCTTCTTGAGCCTTGAGGATCTCCTTTCATTCCCTTTAGGAAATTGCTTCCTCAACCTTGATAGCTTTACTTGTGGTGTAACCACCTCTTCAAAGTCTTCTTCATCGTGTGACTCACTATCACCTTTATGATCATCATGAGAGTCACTAAGAGACTTATACCTGGATGTTGGTGATTCTGATGGACTTCTTCTTTCTCCCATGTGTCCTTTGGTAGTTGATCTTGATGTTGAAGCCTCAGGCCCACTCATTTGAGTTGATTCAACCTGCATATCACCTTTACCACAAACCGATACATCATCCAAGTCATCATCTATTACCTTTTCTTTTCCCTTATCTACATACCAAGGTTATTTGTTCTCAAACATGGGCAGCCCTCTTACAAGCTCTTCCTTGCTCATATTCCTTAGCTTAGGAATGTTGACATGTCCTATTCTCTTGTGACAAAGGTCAAGTTCAACAATCCTTTGATTACCAATCATAACAAAGCGTACCTTGCTTGCATTTGGAGACACATCCAAGGTGAACGTTCTTCCTTCCTTTCTTCCTTGAGCAACAAGCTTGTTTCCATCTTTAGGATTCCTTATAAAGCATCCTTTGCCTTTGAATGTGACCTTCAAACCTTTCTCTACCAGTCACCCTACTGAAATAAGGTTCTTAGTAATAGATGGAACATGCAATACCTTCTCAAGCACCTTGGTTGATTTGTCACATCCAATTCTCACATCTCCAATATGCTCTATGACATGCTCAGTGTTGTTACCTGTCTCCACACACCCTTTGGACTTCGGAACCTGCAAATTGGTGAATATATCACCCTCACAAGACATATGATTGCTTCACCCTAAGTCTATATACCATTTGGTATCATAATTAGGATCCTTTGAATAACCATGTCTCATAGCAAGCAATTGCCCATTACCTGTTTCCTTGTTTGAAGCATTTGCATAGTTCGCTTGCTTTCTTTGAGTGTATTTACCATCTTTATATCTACAATCTGAAGCTATATGATTTGGTTTACCACAATTATAGCAAATCATACCTTTGTGGGGGTTGTAGCCTCCTCTTCCTTTGCCTCTACCTCTTGCCTTTGATTGGGATGTAGAGTCACTTCAGCTCCCTCCTCCTTCTTTGCTTTGGTGGTTTCCTTGATTGTTGTAGCCTCTTCCTCTTCTTCTTCCTCTCCCTTTGCCTCTTGGAGAGTATAGGACCTGACCATGAGTGTCTTTGCTTTTGGATGAATCTCCAAATGATGCCTCCTCAGCCACCAAGTGAGGAATGAGGTCTTCTAAGCACGGAAGTGGATCTCGATAGAGGATAGTGGTAATGAGAAGCTTCCACTTGTCTTCTCCTCTCAATCCATTGAGAGTGACCTAAACCAAATCTTCATCATCAACCTTGCATCCCACTGATGCTAATTGATCCTTAGATCCTTGAATTTGAGTGTGTACTCAGCCACACTTTGGCTACTACCTTTCTTCATGGTGTTGAGCTCATTTTTTAGTTGCATTTTCCTAGCTCTTGTAGAGGTTGCATAAACCTTTTCCAAGGCATCCCATACATCCTTTGCATTATCAAACTTTTGTATATGACCAACCATGGCATTAGAAATTACCTGAGAGATCAGGAACATTGCTCTTCTATTCCTTTCTTCCCACTCTTTGAGCTCCTTCCTTTGTGCATTGTGGTTGGATCTTCAAGGTCTACATCAAGTCTTTCTTCTTCTCCACTCACTATGGACCATAGCCCTTTGCCCATAAGGTAACTTGTAACTCTGAACCTCCAAGGTTGGTAGTTGTCCTTGTCCAACAACTCCACCTTTTGCCCCAAATCTGCCATTGAAATGAGAGAATGATATAGAGGTTACCTTGTCAAGCAATTCCTTGTCTTGCACTTCTTTCTTCTTTGACGAAACACCTTCTTCTCCACTTGTGATCTCTTGTAGTGTGCTTCTCCTAATCCAAGCTCCAATGCTCTAATACCAACTGTGAGGAACAAATCCTCTATATGCACAACAAAAGCACAATGAGCCCAAGTAGGTCTCCCAACCTACTCCTAAAAAGTACCTGACCTGGATCAAGCAATACATAAAGTTCCTAGTTTTTTGTTAAAGATGGTTTTTAACATTTAGTATCAAAGCTAGCTTCAACCTAGCTTCAAGGTATGCCTTCTACTCTTTTTTTTTATAGGATTGCTCTCTTGCTGACGAGGATTTTTCAAACGTCTTAAGCCTACTCCCTTTTATTCTCTCTCTTTCTCACCTTTCTATACCACACTTGGTGGATAATTATACAAAGAGCAAGTCAATTTTTGGTGTCTTTTCATTTTATGTTTTTATGTATACTCTTTTCTTCCTTTATCTTCCAACATTATTGACAAAAGAGATCAAAGACAATTTCTTAAGAGTACTTCCTGAAGGTGAAAAGCTTGAAGGTAGCCATACATGCTTCTAGAATATTGAGTCCATCACTTTTTCTTATTTGGGTCACCAATTTCTAAGTGCAAGTGACAAAAGACTATGGTCTTTGCTTTTGCCAATGGAATGTTTTTAAGCACGTAGTGAATGGTCTCGATGAATGCTCTAACCAATTGATCAATGGCAACTAATACATATTTATTGCTACATTATACTTTGTATTGTATGCGATTTGAAATGGAGTGGCCATTCTCGTGGTTTCCAATGTGCTACTTTGGCAGAACTCTTTGTAGATAAAGTGTAAATACCAACACATCTCATAGCCTCGAGCCCAAAGCTAAGGTGATCAAAAACTCTAGGCACCCGAAATTGGGAACACAACTACAGAAATAGAGCACCACAAACCAACTTTCTTTCTCAAAAAATATAGTGAAGTCAAGGTACATGACATTTTATAAAATATACACATTGTTTTAAAGCATGAAAGGCATAAAGCATAGGCTAATTAATAAAAATTTACAATGATCATAAGAAAACTTATTGCGACCAAACATCTTTAACAAAAAAGAAGGAACTTTATGTATTGATGGTAAAAGCTACTTTGCCCAAAAAGAAAAGAGGGAAAATTACAAATAACCCTAATTATATGATCACAAAAGCTAATTAACAATAGCAAGACTTCAATCATCATCTAATACAAAGAGAATGTACCTTCTTACTTCGTTGTGTAAATTTTGCAAGACAACCCCCTCTAATATTTGCTAAAAAAGCTCTTAGCAGTTCCACGTAGTATAGTTTCTTATACAATCACTCTTGATAGATAAGTGTGTATTCCACTATCATTAATTATGTGGTTTTTATATTTCTCAATTAATGTTTTTTAAGAAGCAATGTAAGCTTTGTAACAAGAACTATTTGCAGCTTCCCATGAAAACTTGATTGGTGGATGAGCTGGTACAAAGTCTATGATTGACACTTTCAAGCAATTTATGTGAGGATTAAATACCCCCATATAATACCGCATGGAATCTAAGATTAATAGTTTCAACCAATTCATTTAATGATTTAGTAATGCCATATAAAGCATGAATTGGTTGGCAAACAATAATCCCTTCTCTCTATTGTGCTAAATTATTTGCTACAATGTAGTTCGAATTTTGCATCCCTGAATAATTCAGAGTGGCATTTCTGAAGACTTTCGGAATGGTGGATGCAAAGATGCACACGCATTTGGCAAAAACATACATCATTCATTTCAAATTTTTCCTCTAGTGTTTGGTTATTGATAGGCTCAAAATTAGTGTATTCCTAGATTTGTTTCGCATGTCCAAGGTATGGTAGTGGAAGAGAAATAATGAAGCACACTATCCGCAACTATCATTCTATTAAGTGATGGTGGTATAGACTCAGAGTCCATTTGTCACCTATCATTCCTAGACTCTCCGCTTTCTAATTAGCATTCATCTTGTACAGTTTTACAAACTCATCCATCAATTGGATTTCAGATTGACTTACGCTATGGATTTCATGTTCTATTCTGTAATTGAGGAAATCTTTGAGCAGCAACAAATGCTTTTACAAACAATTCCAGAAGCCCTTCTTCAAGATCCACTTCTTACATGCTCCACCATATGAGAGGCCATTGAGAACGATGATCTAGATGCACAAGTTCAATTAAGGACGGAGCACCAATGGATGCCGAATAAGAATGTGGAGAAACTAAAGTATCCAAGATGGATACAGCCTTCAAAGAGGAAAAGTGCATGTCTCAAGAGTTCTAATGCTAAGGCATCAAGCCTTATGTAAGTGCCATGACTCCCCTTGTGCAAGACCATTAGGGATTAACAAGACAAATAACATCGTTAAAAAGAATCTTTATCGCCTTGGACTTCATAAAATATAAGTCCTTGACTATGTGCTTACATGCAATAAATGCCAAAACAATAAAGCTAAAATATTAAAGATATTTCTTGTCCATCCTTTAGATATCCCTAAGAAGAATGGAACAATATCTCCATGGACCAAGGCAATAAGGTGCATTCGGTTCAATGAGTTTCGTTCGCTTAAGGTTCAAGTACCAAACCTTACCTCCAAGGTAAGGTGCATTATAATACACACACACACACACACACACACACACATATATATATATATATATATATATATATATATATATATATATATATATATATATATATATATATATATATATATATATATATATATATATATATATATATATATATATGCATACATACATACATACATACATACATACATACATGCATGCATACATACATGCATGCATGCATACATACATGCATGCATGCATACATACATGCATGCATGCATACATACAAACATACAAACATACATTACAGACGTCCGGACGTGCGGATGGCCGAACGTACGGCCGGATGTACAGTCGCACGGACACACAGACGTATAGACGTACACATACATAGCTTTAATCTAAATTTGGAAAAATCTCCCCCCCCCCCTCCCCCCCCCTTCCCCCCCCCCCCCCCCCCCTCCCCCCCTCCTTCCTCCCTCCCTCCCTCCCTCCCCCCCCCCCCCCCCCCCCCTCCCTCCCTCCCTCCCTCCCTCCCTCCCTCCCTCCCTCCCTCCCTCCCTCCCTCCCTCCCTCCCTCCCTCCCTCCCTCCCTCCCTCCCTCCCTCCCTCCCTCCCTCTCTCTCTCTCTCTCTCTCTCTCTCTCTCTCTCTCTCTCTCTCTCTCTCTCTCTCTCTCTCTCTCTCTCTCTCTCTCTCTCTCTCTCTCTCTCTCTCTCTCTCTCTCTCTCTCTCTACTTTCGACTTTAGGATTCAAAATCCAAAAAAAATAGTCCAATCAGCAACAAACCGGATGGATAAGGTTCGAACCGAACCAAAAGCACCCTACAAACCTTTAGGTTCGCGAACGAGATCAGCCTTGCCATGGACTTCAGCCTATGATTATTTAAAAATTCAAGGAAACAAGATTAATCTTGAGTAATTTTGGATAATTAAGCACAATAGATTGGTCAAATCTAACATGGACTACATTGAAGATGCCATATTGGCCCCATTTTTCGAAGAAAAACCTATGGAGTCTCTATGGTCTACTTCAAAGCAAAGTATCTAACCAAGATAGAAATTTTTAATGGCCACCTACATTTAGTGACCTTCAAGCTTTTAAGTAACAAACTTGCATTAATGGAGCCAAACGTTCACATGTTGTTGAACAAACAAACAGCGGTAACCAATCCCGCAAGATATGCTTCAATGATGTGTAAATGAATGGCAAATTAAATGGCAAGAGTACTAAACCTATACTAGTGTTTCTATATAATAGTGCCAACCACTCTCAACTTGACATAGTCAACTCAAACCTATATACAGGTATGAGACAAAACCCCCTTACGTAGGATTGAAGAATGAGCTCAAGCTTCAAAGATTTTCTTAGATAACATGAACGATAAACTTAGACTCGCAAAAGATGGCATTGTGAATGCTCAAGATAGAGCTAGAGAGTATGCTTACCCTCAAAGAAGAGATTTAAGTCTTTGACGTAAGAGAGATTCTTTTCATTAAGCTTTTGTTATATCTAAGACCATAAGGATGGGACCTTGTCCAAAACTACCCTTAATATTGTGCTCAATTTGAAAAGATGGCCTACCATCTCCAACCTCAAAAGAATAACCCAATACACCTAGTCTTTCATGTGAGCCAATCATAGAAAAACATGGTAATTCTACCAATCTCATTTTAAAGAGTGAAATTGCAAAAGCTCATTCCCATTCAATCAATTGCACACAAGCCAAAACAAATGCAAAGCACTGCAAAAAAATAAAAAATAAAACATGAATTTGGCTATAAAAGAAGTGATAATAAGTGCCACAAGGGGAGAGAGAAGTTGATCACTCCAAAGATGGTTTTATAGTCTTGTTTTAGCTTTCCAAGCTCTTCTTAATGGGAACAAAAGGAGGAAACACCACAATATCCATGTATCCAAGATATCTCTCTTTTTGTAAGTTCACAATCCATTGTCACTTTTCAAGGACAAATATGTTCTCTTGGGAGGAAGGAAATGCAACACATTGTAGAGCTCAAGGTTGGATGCATGCCACATGGGACTTAAGAGCCTCCTGGAGAAAGGAATGGAAGTAAAGATGGGAAGCCTATGGGATAAAAGGGTGAAAACACATGTCCTGCCTCGCACACACACTTGTGTGCATGCATGTGACATGTGTGTGCATTCACACACGCAGGCACACAAAGACACATCTTCAGTTTCTATAAAAAATGCAGTTCATCAATATTTTTTACACTTTTGTAGAAAAGTTCAAAACATTGATGCATCATATTCTCTCCTTATTATCCTCGGTGTGGTATGTGAATCTCTCACGTCAAGTACACATGGCGAACAAGAACCCTCAATGGGTCAAATCCAGACCTTCTGAAACCGTATGCACCTTATCTTGGTTTATTTACATACATTCCATGAAATCGAGTGCCTAGATCCATGCTTCCTTAATTAAAGCCTTGGATAATATCATAAAACTCGAGAAATTTTCCTCGATTATTGCACTCTAAAACTCTGTCACAAGAGGAGATAGGAACTATATGCAATCATTTAGAAAAGGTATGTTGAACCTCAGTATTGAGAGTCAAATTATTTTGATTTATCCACATGAATCCATACTTTGCATCCCATACTTTGCATTGCCCCTTGTACTATCTGACATGTAACATTCACCGTGGCTCAAGATGAAGTTTTCCCCAGTATTAGAATTCAGATCCATGGTCTCTTCATAAAACAAAGATTTTGAATTGGAAGATCAGAAATACTAAAAGAATCTCATAAATGCTCCTTTCCGTTCATGTCGAAAGTCAAATTCTTTAACAAAATACAATTAGCAAGCCAACCCATTCAAGTCCTTGCATATCATCACAGAAAATTCATTTTGAATGTACAAGAAGGTCCAATCTGCAGTGATTTCAATGTCATAGTGATGAAATATATCCAGATGATATTACAGTAGTCAGCATCCTAATGATTTAATATACCCAGCTCTGGGCACAGCTCTAACACCCTACTCTCACAAACATCACCTCATTGTCTCAATACTCATTTCTACACATAGTATATGTACTGACTCGTGCATTCTTCCTCAAATTCACTTTCTTTCAGGTGAAGAAGGGGGGATATCTTGTTGAGAACCCGCCTTGAGATTTACAAAGTATCACTTTATCTTGTGAATTAACTTACATAGCTCATTTGGAGAGAGCAACCTGTACAAACATAAATATAAACCTGTCCTCCAATCGCAAATCAGCTTATTGATTGCCCTTGCATACATGATCCATCATACATCCATAAGGGACAAATCCTGAGGATTGCAGTGCATCTTACAACATGTGCACATAAATATATATCATTGTGCAATGCGATTGTTATTGTGGGCATAACAATTCATTCTTGTGAAATGCTTTTGTTGGTTTTTTCTCAAATTCCTTACAGCAGATCTAGAGTATATCTCTGCTATTAAGAGCCATAGTTATACAGCATAACTTGTTATAAGAAAATAACCAATGCAAGATAATGCATTCTACCTGACAATCCAAAAAGGTACAAGCTGCCTCTAGTGCCACCTCGAGTGCTCTAAATTCGAAAGGAAGACATTCAGTAGATGGTAATTGACCCTGATGAATAGTGCGGAACTGCTGCAAACCTGTCATGGCATCATCACTGACCAAGTCCAGATCTCCCATATGTGACCGTATGGAGATGCTTTTCTCCAATCCTTTCCCTCCATTTTCTGTGTTTCGTAGTCTCCTTTTCAACTCATTCACATATTGCAGCACGTAGCCATCAACAGAATTGAGAAGTAGGACCTCTTCTGCAGTAATCACGCATCTTATTTGCTCCAGATTGACCACAATTGCTTTTTCACGTCCTAATATAGTAGATGGATACACAAAAAGGGGATCCAACAAGCGCAAATCTCGAGGGGGAAGATGACAACGCCTCATCACCGTCATCTTGTCTATTTCTAGAACTTGCGAATTTCCATTTTTGTCAATTCGGATCCAATGGTGAATACTATATCCTCTCCTCTTCAGATCTGCTGGTGAGATATGTGTTCGTGCTGGCTGACTAGTGCCTGCAGTGGCAGCTACTGGGCTTGCCTCCTGCACAGCAGCATGTGGCCGCAATAAAGGAGTTTTAACCTCTGACATGTGATCGAACAAGAGATATCACGAGCTTCAAGACACTACGCACAGCAACGATGGGGATTGTAGAAGGATGATGTTGGTGTGCATACATGATACATTCTGGGATTGCAAGGAATCTCTTTCATGGATGACATGCACTTACTTCTCTATATCCATAACGATGGACGGCACTCTCTTTGTAGCAGCACGCATCTTTAAACACCCCGAATAGCCATGAGAAATGAGAAACAAGTGATTGCCTCATACGACCTCTGAAGTCCTTTAGAAGAGCATGTCTGCTTTGAATACGAACGTCGGCCATGTCCTACAGTCTCGTATACATAGAGAAATTTCAAGTGACTCTGGCAAACACGTGCAAAGAATTGACGTTCCTTAAAATTCAAGCACAAGAAAAGGATCGACGGGCCCTGCAATGCAAAAACTTGAGCAAGTTTAGCTCCACTGCATCCAAAAATATAGCGACTCTGTCAATATGAACTCAGTTTATGTATTCTGTACATGCAGAATGTCGAAGCCTTCGTCTGCACTGAAATCGAAACGCAAGTAAGAGACACGAAACGGAATATGGAAATGATGTGAAGACGAAGGACGTGAAATCAACAGAGAGTAATGCCCACTTTGAGCGCTTTCTCGCCAAAAGGAGATAAGTACGGGTCGCAATACGGAAAAATGTGCGGTCATGCAGCCACTATGCAATGCCGCATAATGAAAACTACGTATTGTGGAATCAAGCAAGGTATGGCTTTCCTACGCGTCACAAGCAATCCCTGATGAAAAGACGATCTCCTAAACCTTAGCGAAAAGAATTGTACGAGAGAACACGAAGGGAAGCAGGCGCGAGACGTGATTTTGGAAGCAGCAGCGCACACCAAGGATTAAGAAAGAGGAAAAATGTTTCAGTGTAGGGGTAGAAGTGGATAGGAGAAACAGAAAGGAACCAGAACCATTTAGAGAATACAGAGGAATTCAGAGAATATAGAGGAACTGTGTGTGTATGTATGGAAGGTAGAGTGGCGCTGAGTTTGCGAATGCGATGGTTGCGCCAGCCTCTCGTTCTTCAGAAAAAAGACGCAGTGGCGTTCCGTCTAACTTATGACGCGTAGGCAGAATTACACTCGTCGAAAAGAGAAGGCATTCGTCCTTTATCTTCTTGAGGAAAAGTGTGCGAATAATTTGGGAACTTTACCTTAATCTTGACCGAACAGCACCATCCTCAAGGAAAATCAAGCCTTTATTCGCACTTTACCTTAATCATAACCCAAAAAGCTCCATCCTCAAGGAAAACCAAGCAAGAAATGGTTGAGTTCACATTGTTTATGAGGCTTGTTTCACATAACGCGGGGCTCTCAAAAGAGAAAACTCTTTCAATCAATGGCATTTGGATGTGTGTACACTCTTATTCACACATTCACACAGGAGCAAATGAAGTCCATGTTACGGTACATTTGCAGCGGCTTTGTTCCGATCCCCCTTCCCCCACCTTGCAGCAGCTCCCCCTTCAACTATGGAATAAAACTAATTAAAAAATTTAATATTTTCATAAAAGATGGAGACTCTGCCTGCAACACACTCCATGTTCCGCTTCATGTTGCCTTCACATAGAGCGACGGTATAGAAATGTGAGCTCAGAGTTCCGTGAATAGGTCAACAGCGGCACAGGTATTTTGTTAGCATTTCCTAGTGGAATAGATAGATTTTTTATGTTGGTTCCACCGGCCCTATGTGAAGCGGGCCTGAAATATGTCTACTCAAAGCCAACAAAGAGAAAGCAAGGGGCTTCCTTGATACAACTCCAACACTTAGTGCATACTCTAAATAAAGTAGAAAACCCAAAGTGACACCCAAAAAAATCGTGATACAAGCTACTTTTATAGAAAGTAAGTTGGTCTCTAAAATCTAAAAACTACCTTTCCCAAAAAAATTTCCTCTTAAATTGGATGACTTACTTGGGATGATTTGGGGAGTGTTTGGTTGCATTCTTTTGATGGAATCTCATGCTTTTAGACTTCCATGCATTGATCCACATGTCCATTATTGATTTCCCATGAATTTGGCTTGAAGTCTGACTTTTAACAATTATATTATGATCGCATGAGAAAGGGGTTGTACTTGTGCCATGATTGGCGAGTCTACAAATAGTCTTGCCCTTACGGTATTTTTTTCATCATTGGACTTCCTTAGTTCGGGCATGGAGAGGCTCCCTCCTTGTGTGCTAGATCTAAGTGGATCTAGAAGGTCTTTGCATTCATTTTTTAGGTCTTTTCTTTCACTTTGCTTTTATTGGGCTTGCTCCAATTACGCAATATGTTCTTTAAGTGTGGCTTTCTCTTGCTCTATTCCTTGTATTCTTTCGCATAGCTATGATTGCATTGCTACAAACTATTAGAAACTATGCATCTTTTGATTGAGTTGCTAGATTAGTGGTCCTTCTTGTGAGATTGCATGGGTGATCTCTTGTGTGAGCTCATGGCATCGAGATATAAGCTCAAAATTTTAGTAAAGGGATTCATTTTTATATCAACCTCTATTCAAAGAATGTAGGTGAGAGTTATTCCCTGTTTAAGATCATGATTTTGGGGTTATCTTAATATGTGTACCTTCACTCGAAGGTTCCATCACTAAGTTCTAGATAAAACGGTGGTCCTCTAGCATGGGTGTTGTGAAGATGAACTGGATACACATAGCAAGGTCTAGAGGTAGCAATAATGGTAATTTTAGGAATCTTTGTCTATGGATGCCAAGATTGGGCTACATCTTGTTTATAGGATGGGAAACTTTGATAGACATAAACTGTAAATGAGACATGCCCTCCTAAATCGGGTACTCAGAGTAAAATACATATTGCTTCATTGTGTCATATGGTGACAAATGTTTGTGGGGCCAATCGGCATGCATTTAGGATGGAGACTAAATTACTGGGAGAAGTGACAAGTTTATGCTTAGGGATTTGGATGGAAATCTCTCCCATCAAGACATCCTAGCTTCCTCTTCTTGATTTTTACCTTGACTACTCCTTTTCTTGCTCCTCCCTCGAATGGATGCTTATATTTCCTTAATCTTCATCCATCTCAATAATGCCTTAAACTTAAACATAGTATTTGTTATTAACCAAATTGGTTAACACAATGCATAGAACTTTGTTCGAGCTCTCAACCAAACCATTCGCTTGTGGGTGATAAGGAGTTGGCTCTTCATAGGCAACTTTTTTTTTTTATTAGTTCCTCCATCACTTTAGTCACAAATTGACTTCATATATCATGCTTTATCTCAATGAAGAGGCCAAATCTGGTGAAGACTTGATCAAATAAGAATTTAGAAATCGTATGAGTGTCATTCTTAGTGGTAGTGCGTGCCTGAACCCACTTGTTCGCATAATTCATGGCAAATATGATATAATTAACATGGGATCCTCTAGAAAATGGGGCTCAGAACCTCTTTGATCGACATTCTAAGTGCATCTGATCAAAAACTGAACCAACATTCATATCTATGTTGCACATACAATCCCTCTTTGTGTTTCTCTCTCTCTCTCTCTCTCTCTCTCTCTCTCTCTCTCTCTCTCTCTCTCTCTCTCTCTATTGTAGGTTATTGAAGAAGTTCACTGAGCGAGATATATGGCTAATTATTGTAAGTACAATTTTCATTGTTTCTATACCATTTAAATTCTTTTATTTTCATAAATTATGTATGTATGTATGTATGTATGTATGTATGTATGTATGTATGTATGTATGTATGTATGTATGTATGTATGTATGTATGTATGTATGTATGTATGTATGTATGTTTGTATGTGTGTATCAATGTATATAATACATGGAATGTAGATAATATCAATCAGCGGAAGAAGCATCTGCATGATCTGATGTATTTTAAGAAGTTGGGGTAGAGGGGTCAATACCCTATGATGGTCGATATCATGGCTCCTATGTTTGTTTGTCCACCTCCTCAATATCATCATCTCCATGATACTCATGTATTACATATAACAAACATAAATAAATAAAAAATATAAAACATCAATAACATTAAAATAACTCACACTTATATAACTATTTTACATACCTTCTACTAGGAAATGTTTCCTGTAGACTTATCTTTTTGCAAAAATATTGCCACATCTTAGGTGGTATGTCAAGCATTTTCTTATTTGTTTCTACCATGCAATATTTCCTATTGTTTAAATTAAAAAAAGGATAAGTATACAAACAAACTTTAAATCTATAGACATGCATACACACACATACATACACACACATACACACACATACACATACACATACACACACATATACATACACATGTACACACATACACACACATACACACACATACACATGCACACACATACACATGCACACACATACACATGCACACACATACACACACATATATACATGCACATACATTGACACATACACACACACACATATACATACACATACACATATACATATACATACACACACATACACAGAGATACACATACATACATACATGTACACACACATACACATACACACACATATACATACACGCATATGCAGACACATACACAGACACATACACACTTATACACACACATATACATACACACACATACACAGACATGCATACACACACATATACATACACACACATACACATACACACATATACATACACATACACACACATACATAGATATACACACATATACACACATATACACATACATATGCATATACACATACATACACACATACACATACATTCATACATACATACACACATACACACACATACACACACATACACATACACTCACGTATACATACACATACACATACACATACACATACACAGACACATACAAATACACATACACATAGACATACACATAGACATACACATACACACATACATACACACACACATACACACACATACACATACACATACACATACACATACACATACACATACACATACACATACACATACACATACACACACACATACACACACTCATACACACACACACGTACACACACACACATACACACACATACACACAAACATACACACATACACACATACACATACACATACACATACACATACACATACACATACACATACACATACACATACACATACACATACACATACACATACACATACACATACACATACACATACACATACACATACACATACACATACACATACACACACATACACATACATATGTTGATGTATGAAACACCACAAGAAATGAATTAATGTGACACTAGAACACCTCTATGGTCACCATTAACTCATTGCCACTCCAAACTTTGAGAAATGATAGCCTAAAGTGAGAACTTTGCTTCTACAGAAATTTCTAGTCACTGAAATGACATACCTTCAGTATTTTGCTAATTTCTCCTAGCTCAAGTATTATTTCTCCATGAAACTTTATAGGCTGAAACTAGAAGAGTAGAGCTTTCCAACAAGCTATCATATGCATCAAACGGATCTCTAGAACTCAAGTTATGGCCCTCACAAGATGACCCTGTATGACCTTCCAAAACTGGAAATTTTTCCTGTTATAGTAAGAGCGCCTGTTTAAAATTAGAATTCGATGCCTAGCATCGACTTGCAACGAGAATTCGATGCCGGGCATCGACTTGGGATGTTTTTGGCCACTTTTCAGCAGGGATTCGATGCCGGGCATCGAGTTCTCGCATAAAGTCTTGATCTTTTGGACACCAAAACTATAGGTGATTTCATGCACACTTAGAATATGACTTACCAACTGGAATTCCATGCCAGGCATCGAGTTGCTCCAACAACATCATGTTTTTAAACACTTCAGTACTGAATGAAAATGATAAATGAAAATATGACTTATCAACAGAGATTCGATGCCAGGCATCGAGTTACTTGGAAAACTTGATCTTTTTAACTCATCACACAATAGGCAAGCATGGAGATGATGGAGAGAGACTCATACACAGAACTTTACTCAGTTCTTTCTCATAGCTATGGAAACTCAGAAGTTTTACAGATGCTTTCTCACTCAGAGAATCCCGACTATACACAGTCATATAAATGAACTCCTTCTTCTACTTCTTCTCTCTATTCTCTCTCTCCGCGTCAGTTGATACAAACTAACTTATATAGATTTTCGTATTCTCGTGATTTTAAAAAACTTCTAGAACTAAAGTGAACTAACTTTACAAATATGATACACTTGTGAATTTGTCCCTTCACATAGGCATGGGGTTTTCTTCATAAGATTTGACCTTCAAATATATGTCCAATTAGTGAGTGTTTCTCCAACAACATACACATAGAGACATACATGCATATACACACACAAATATGCATACACACATACACATGCACATACACGTACACACACATATACATACACATACATGCACACATACAGATACACATACACACACATCCACATACATACACATACATACACACACATACACATACATGCATACACACATACACATGCATACACACATACACACACATACACATACACACACATACACATACACATACACACACATACATACAAAAGAAACAATTAGATCAAAATACAATAAACTTTTAATTTATAGACATGCATATGGATGTATGTGTGCATGCAGTGTGCATGTGTAAATGTATGTATGTGTGTATGTGTGAACGTGTATTTGTGTGATTATGTATGTGTATTCATATGTCAGAACATGTGTATCTGTGTATATGTGAATATGTGTGTGTGTATGTATGTATGTATGTATGTATGTATGTATGTATGTATGTGTAAACGTGTACACATACATATGTATGTATGTATGTATGTATTTATGTATGTATGTATGTGTAAATGTGTACATGTGAATATGTATGTATGTAAGTATGTATGTGTAAATGTGTACATGTGTACATGTTTATGTATGTATGTAGATAATCAACCTATTAATATCTATTACATTTCTTTTGCTACAGAGTTAGATTCTAATCAATAAGGGGGAACTCAACCACTATTTCTTACCAGTGCAAGCACTAATTATTGTAAGTATATTTAATTATTGTAAGTTCTAATATTTGATAGATACATACATGATTGATATATTTTTTCTTATGTTATAATCAGATTTTGATCAATCAGAGGGTACTCCACCACCTCCTACCCATGCAACGACTTCACATGCGTTGTCCAATATGAATTATGATGATTTTGAATATCAAGAGCATATTATATGTTGGCGTAATCTTTGAAGTGGCATGCATCAAAGACCACGATTAGAGTGTATTGAACATGAGGCAAATTATGGTGTTTTTGAGCAAGCACCACCATTGATGCAATAATGCTTGGGTGTGTATTGATTGTTACACTTATGTGTTCCTCGAGTAGCTTTGATATGAACCTTTTCCTTATACATGGGCACTTTTTTACTCTAGTGTTAGTTAGAGGTTTTTTCCCCATGTTACCACATACATGATTTACTCATATGTGGTGGTACTTTGTACTTAGGGATATTATTAAGCTCTTACTTCAATTCGGCTCATCGTCAATAGAGAGAGCTATTCAAGCCATCCATCTTCTCTGTGTGTCTTGCTGTGTTTGTGCTTCTTGTGTGTCTCTCACACTTCTACATACATACACACACACATGCACCCAACAGTGGTATCAGAGCAGGTTCAACTCCTTCTCAAGTTTTGGTTTTTCAGGTCGCGGTGCGCGTGCACTTTTACTAGTGCAAATCGACTCCGGAGCATAGAACTGTTAGATATGCTCAATGCCTCACCCTTATGTAGCACCACCATTGTTCCATAACACTCTATTTTTTAAGGCCCCCATTATGAGGAGAAGCCATGTCAGAGTGTTGGACATTGGTAGGTTCCTGAGTTTGAGGTCAGATGAGGTCTAGTGTAGACCGTAGATGGATAGTTAGGAAGGTTGCTTCTAAGCCATTGGATTTTGGATTGATCCGATGTGAGGATCAACCTAAATCAAGGGCTAGAAACAAAAGTAGCTTTCTTAACTTGGGGAAGGGTCTATTTGATATGGGCCATTGGATCTAGACTTGATCCTAGGTGTGGATTAAGCAAGATCAAGGGTTAAAAGCAAATGGTTGTTGATCCTACCTTTCTACCATTGGATTTACCCCATAGATCAATGGTGGAGGTTATTTTAGGCATGGATCAAGCTACCACGACCCTAGTACATGGGTAGGCTGACTTAGACTTGGAGGACCATATAAGGATGGTCCCCTCCCCATGTAGGATCATCAGTTTGTGTGTTTGGAACCATTAGGGTGTCCATCTTAGTACCCATTGTGTTGGCCTATAGCCCTTCATCTAGCTTCTATCTAGATCACCATCTAAGCTCCATATAGGGAGTGCATGTGTGGATAGAACCATCTATATGTTGTTTAGTGTTTGAGTTCCATTGTATTTGAGTTATGATTTTGAGTTTAATTGAGTTGAGTTCATGTTCTACTCATCTTGTGTCTACTTTCCATTACCACCATATCTCTTGTGTTATTCCCATGAGTAACTATATCTCTCTTTCTATCTAACCTTGATCTTAGATGTGTGTTGTGGTCATGGCATTAGAGTTACACCACTAGCCCACCACTCAATCTTCATTATTCATTCAATTTGTTTTTCTTACATGGTATGAGAGCTCAAGAAGGTTTAGAAGATTGCAGAGATCGTGGAGGCCAAGGAATCAACTCTAGCATTTGTGGAAGGGATGCTTCAACATTCAAGCTTGTGAGAGGTAAATGCTTCAACTCCAAAGTTTGTGGTAGGTAAAGGCTTCAACATTGGAGTTCTTTGGAGGCAAAGGCTTCAACCATATAGCTTGTGGGAGGCAAAGGCTTCAATGCTAGAGTTCTTGGGAGGCTTCTAGGATTCGAGGCTTCAAGATCATGGGACTCAAACGCTTCAACACTATGGAGGTGTTAGCATCTAGGAGTGGAAGTGGAAGTGGATTTGGTGCAATGGATTTGGAAATGCAAACACTATGGGTTCATCCACCAACCTTTAGTGAAGGCAAGTTATATGGTACGAATTATTTTCTTTGGAAGTTTAAGATTACAATTATCCTTGATTCTTATGATCTTTTGGAGATGGTGATGGGAAGTGAGCAAGAGCCACAACCTACCTTTGAACCATTGGATCCGAGTATGGTGATTCTCCCAAATGCAAAGCTTCTACAAGCTTGGAATATAAGGAATGCAAATGCACTATATTATATAGTGAACAATTGTATGGAATCTATTCTACCACTTTTTCAGCATACATCCAAGGCAAGTGAGGCATGGAGTATATTGAGGAGTCACTATGAGGTAAGAAACCAAACATGCATTCAAAATTTAGAAAATCAATTGGAAGCAAAGATGTTTGTAGAAGGAGAGAAGGTGAACGCATCCATTACTCAGATCAAGAAGCCATGTGATGGAATGGCTTGTGAAGGGATAGAGAAGACTGGCATGGACCTAGCTCAAAGGCATCTCCAAGATTCTCCACCAAACTATGATGGAAGGGTAACTACTCTCAACACTCAGGTGAGACCTCAAACTTCGATGTTTGAAGAGTTATATTCACTACCAAGGGAAGAGGATTTGGAGCTCAAAACCCAACAAAGAAGCAACAATGGAGATGCTACATTCTCCAACAATGCATCAGAAAAAGGTGGTTCCTCAACCAAAGGTGAAAGTGAAAAGAAGAGGAGGAGGAGTAGTAAGAAGAAGTTTCAAGGAGAATGCTTCCATTGCAAAAGAAAGGGACATACAATTGCACATTGTCATGTCAAGAGGATAGATGAAATGAAGGAGGAGACAATACATGGAGCCAAAGCAAAGGTGGTATGCTCCTCAACACAAGAAGAATCAATTGTGGATTCATGGGTACTAGACAGTGGTGCATCTCATCAAATGACCAATGATATATGTAAATCTAGATCTATGCAACCTCAACAAGAACCCATCATGGTGACAGGGAGAGTACGAAAGGAGATGCAAAAGCAAGGTAATGTTCTTCATCACTTACCTACAGTGAATGGAATGAAGGAACCTTATAGAGCTTGTATGATGGGCAAGCCGCACAGAGAGACATTCCCACAAGAAAGCAAGAGTAGGTCAAAGGCTCCTCTAGTGTTGGCATATGCTAACTTGTGTGGTAAGATGTCTATACAGGCCTTGGGAGGATCTTCCTACATTGTGATCGTTGAGGACTATAGCAGAAAGATGTGGATGTACTTTCTTCGTGATAAGGCTCAAGCTTTTGGTAAGATTAAACGACAACCAGAACTTGTTGAAAATGAACCAGGGAAAAGTGTGAAGAAGCTTGGAATAGGAAGTGGTGGTGAGCTCAACTCAGAGGAGTTGGAAGGTTTTTGCAAGTGCAAAGGGATTGTTGGAGCAAGTGTATGACAAGCCTAAGTATTGGCTTGAGTCCCACAAAGTCATAAAAGAAGCTTTAAAATGAAGACTATGTAAAGTTCACTTGTGAACTACCTCTTGTAACTTTTGAAGAGTTTACTTAATGTAAAAGTGAGAGAATCTTAAGTGGTTGAGTCCACATGATCAAAAAGGGAAAGAGGAGCCACGAATTCATGATTTGTGGTAGGTAGAGAATCAAATCAATCACTGATTGATTGGAGAGTGATTGAGGGAAGTTAGCCTCCCAAACTCAACTATAAATAGATGGTAGTTTTAGTCGTGGTTAGAGAGACCTATGTGACGACCTCCAAGAGCTGAGCTTTATGCCATATCAAGGTGTGATTACAAGGCACACATATGTATCAGTAAGTCATTGTATTGTACAAGCAATATACTTTCATTTTCATGATTATTTGAGTTCATATGTCCATGTTCTTGTGAAGTGTACTACTCACTACCATTACTCTCAGTTTTCTCAGTCAGATTGCAGAGATGTTTTCTCTGAGCTTGGTGCATCATTTTCAGTGATTTAACTTGGTAACGTTAGCTCTATAAGTCTACTATATTCTCACAAATTTTCATGTCATCTGGATGTTGCAATCTTCAGTTATGTTCAGTTGAAGTCAACAGTGCCTGTTCATCTTCACTTCTCTATCAGGTACCTGACTTTTTCACTCACCTTGTCAGAGCCATTTCTCAGTGGTTACTTATCCAAATTCAATGATTTAAAGCTTATGGGATTCAGCTTGCTGTCTAGTATAACCATACAAATTTTCATAGTCATTGGATTCCTATATTTTGAGTTATGTTTATTTTTCTGCTCACTGGTCTCAAACTGTAGCAGCCCGTGAAAATTGGGATGATGTCATCACTTAATTGGAGAAAGTGGATGCAGGTTGAGCAATTTACCCTTTGTGAACAATTAATTGTGCACTACTTGTGCACTTTGACCCTTGACTTTGACACTTTAACTTTGCCTATGCTGATTTTGACCTTGACTTTGTTGACTTTGACCAGTATGAATCTGAGGGGCTCAACACAATCTTTTTTGCTCAATTACATAGGATTTGAG
Source organism: Ceratopteris richardii (assembly GCA_020310875.1). NCBI lineage: Eukaryota > Viridiplantae > Streptophyta > Polypodiopsida > Polypodiales > Pteridaceae > Ceratopteris > Ceratopteris richardii. The sequence goes on from CM035422.1 coordinate 146,238,118, forward strand.
TTTGTGCATAGCACTTTCACCCTTCCATTGCGCCATTAGTTCCCCATTTCTTGCTTTTAAATAGGATAGTTTTAGTTCAAGTTTGGTTGATGCACAAAAACACCCCCTTATCCCCTTCTCTCATCCTCTCTCTCACATACACATACACACTCCCACACACACAATAGGCATCACTTTCCACCTCTTCCATCTCTTGGTTGAGTAAATGTCTTGGATAGGGGGATGGGTACTCTCCCTTAACCCTCCCTCTCTTCAAATTTCAAGAAAAACCAAAAAGAAGTCGGGTAGTGTTTTTGTTTTTTTTTTTAAATCCTCAACACACGTCATCTTGAAGTTTTATCTCACACCTCGAAACGTTTATTTGGCCAGCCATTCATGTAATTTGAGGTATTGAAGGAGGCCATCACGAGTGTACGTGCATCTGGGGGAGATTGAAGCTACTGTAACGTTTATTGAAGAACCGTAAGTGGGGTAGTACTTGAGATTTTCATCTCTCATCAATTTGAGAGTCCCAAAATTACTGCCCACGTACTGGTTGGTCTCCTCTGCATTCATGCAGGGTGGGGGAACCTATTCCCTCCAAAAAAAATCCCCCTTGCCTTTTGGTCGAGGCATCGAGCCTCATTCTCCTGCTTTGGCTCCTCCTACTTGGGGTGGAGCTTCTCCTGCTCTGTGCCCTTGTTCATGGCGGATGTGCACTCTGAGGTTCCCCCTTTCGGTGGTCCATATCCAACAATTGGATAGTCGACGCTGCCCTCCTCGGGGTTGAGCTCCATCGAGCTCCCCATCCTCACTTCCTATCAGGTTTGAGCTCTGTTCGCGGATGAGCTCCCCTTCTCCATTCTTGTCCGAGTCGAGCTCCACCTACCCACTCTATTCATGCATTTTTCTGCTATATCATCCTGTCATGGAAGGCTCGTGATCATGACGAACTGGTGAATACAATGTTCTACTTTTCGGGTTTCCCCTTGCATTGGTGCTCATAAAGAAGTGATATTATGATTAGGTGCACCTTTGAGGATACATTTTTATTCAAGTCCTGTTGTTAACTCCCTTTTTGCTTGTACCATAGGACATCAAGCTCTCTGCATACTTCCTCTCTTGACAAATCAGAGTTGGTTGGGCTCCCCTTTTGTATCTGAGTGCGCATCTTGGACTAAGAATCTTGCTCTACCACGAGGTTGAATCCTCAGGCTTCTCCGATTTGTAGCTGTCTTTGGTAGTGGTGCATTGGAGCCCTCAAGACTTGATGCTCTGATGTCCCTTCCTTTTCCATGGGAGCTCTCGGGTCTGGGCAGCCAGATGCTTTGATCATTGCCTCCTATGATGCCCAAAGAGTTGTTGGAATACTGGATATCTATGTGCAACCGTTTCATGCAGCTTCTCCATCTGATCATTGTTTTCTCCTCTCTGTGTATCCGGGTGCATAGCCCTTGGGGGAGCATTTGGATGTATGAGAACCTTACATACCCTCATTGGCATATCATTTTTCAGTCCTTCCCGATTTTCTCAATGGTTTGGGTCGAGACATGGCTCCCTGTGTGCTTCTATATCACAGGGAAGGAATATGGTGTATGTTTCTTACTACATATATATTAAAGTGAGCTTCATGGTGGAGGGTTTTTGTCTCTCTATTCATACTCCATGACTTTGATTTCTCTTCTTCTATAAGGATGAGGTACATGTGTGGTCTATGATTGCTATGCGAAACATGTTTCCTGGGCATTCTCCTTTGGAGAAAAAACTTTGACTTCCATTACCTTGCCTTAGGCAACCCACGAATAAATTTGAGCATCTATATTGTCATCAACATGATCGACAAGCTCCCCCGTACCTGCTATTCTTGCTGCAGGAAATGAGCATTGAGGCTTCCCCTCCTCGCTTTGAGCATGGCTCATCTCCTCCTGGACCCCTTCAATATGACTACCTGCAAATTACTCTGACTCCCATCCTACATTATATGATGCTTTCCTAGCTTGCTACGTGTTTTTTTACCATACATGGAGTGTATTGAATAATTGTCCCTTCCTCATGTTTCCCAACTCTAGTTTCTCTTACAGGTTTTTTAAAAGGCCATAAACACCACTTGCAAGTTTGAAATATCTCAGATGACCGATGAGAAGTGTCTATACAACTAGAAGAGAATGCTTTTCAGGTTCGAGTGTCTAAGAAGTTCTGAGGAGGAGCATGATGAACTTACGAACTATTTGAACATAATGATGTGGGCGGATTAGTTGTGCATGATGGTGACATAGTGTAGAGGGATTTTTTTGTGATTCTTTGGTTAGGGATTGTGTCTTAATTTCTCTAGGAAACCAAAAACTCTTGAATTAAGAGCATTTCTAAGGGTGGTGAAGAATTGGGGCCACATGACAAGATACTAACACCACATTTAGTGCACAGCTTCGCATGATTGGTATATATCATGATTCGCTCTTGATATGCATTATAAAGTCCTTTTGTCTAAGGAGTGTGGGCCAAGAAACATCCTTGCGTAGTTTATGCTCACATGTTGACTTGGGCATGATGGGAGGAAGCCTGAGTTCCTATTGAATGTGGTTGATACTCCTAGTAAGAAGGACATTGGGACAACTTGTCTCCTCACTACCCTTTGAGAAACATGTTGTGCTGGAGTGAAGCAACATATGCGTTACTATGCTTCATTATGATACTCCATTTTTTTTGTGCTAGTATGCTTAAGAAACCAATGACTTCATATTCTTTGCATTACGCACCTTGCTGTTGCAGACCCATGTTCAGCAGAAACAACTCGGGATCATGTGCCCTTAGAACCAAACCTTTATGTCTATGATGTGCTAGGCTTACATCTACATTTTGGCCGATGCCTGCTTGGCAAATGTGACTGCCCATGTGCATGGGAGAATGTTCCAAGCCCTATTGATCATGTCTCCACAACTTGGGGCTATTCAAGATAGTTACTCTTTGACCCTGTTCTTCTTCTGGGGCTACTAAAGGTTAAGAGGTGCTGAATGACTTTTTGGAATATGTGACTTCAAGTTTTTCTTGACCACATTCAAAGTTTTCTACAGGTGATGGGTCCCTCTTGAACGCACCAGGCACTATTCTCTTTACCCTCTCATGTTCATATTAAGCCATAATCTATCCCTTGCATTTTCTGTTGCCTTAACAAGTCACGTACTTTTAAGGAAAGGTGAGGGTCACGATAATGTGGTGTTTTGATGTCTAACCTGTCTGTAAATTTGCATGACGTTTGGTAACCTCATTGGGTACCTTCATTTAACATGTCTAAAGGTTGGGTACTACATGATTGAAGAAACTTTGGTTGTGGTTGTATGTGTTCTTTTGTTTAGTGGAAAAAGAAATAGTAGCATCACATGGTTGAAGTACGTGACTGTTCTAGCTAGGGATTGTGTTCATAGCCCTTGCTCTCACTTGGAGAATATAATCATCTTTTTATTGTTGCTTGGTTGTATACAGATATGTGTTAATGATAAACTTGGATGCTTCCTGCTTTACTTGCTATTTGGTTTCAAGAGCTACACGTGCCATCTGTTAATTCTTGGAGTTGCAAGTTTGGTTTCCCACGAAAGAGTGATACGCATATTGACTCCTTTAGGCACCTCATATCTATGCATTCATCATATATATGATCTTCTTGCTTGATTGAAAGCTTGCAGATGACTGGACTATATTGATTCTTCTCCTTGGAGAAGGAGTCCCTTATGATGATTAAAGAGCTTTTGGGGTTACTGAGTTCTTCTTTGCTGATCCTTAAATGAGAAGCTTATCTTCAATTGCTAACTGTGTACTCAATTCCTCTTGACTCTGAGTGTTACAGGTTTGAAAGAAAGAGGATGGTGCTTCCTGGTCTTGTGAAGTTTCTATTGCATGCTTGTCATAATCATTGGAAATAGTTGCTTGTTTCTTCCTCTATATGTTTGTGTGGTTGCATATGATCACGTATGTTTGAAAGGAAATTTGCGTTTTTATAGGGTTGATGTGTGAATGTCGTTCTAAGATTGGCTTGCTCCAGGAGAGTGTTTGCTCAATATTTTAGGCATAGAATTTGAAGGATTTTTCGAATTTGTCTTGATCTAGCAAAGCTACTGGAAGAGTGTGTGGATTTAGACTTGCTCAAATACAAAAGTCACAATGGTATGAATGTTGCTTGACGTTCTCTATCCATTGAACCACTAACAAGAATCAGGTCCAAGACTACACAACTCTTGCTACATGCTAATGCATCTCTCTTGATTCTACTCTTTATTAATGCAAGTGGCTATTTCTAGTAAAATTCTTGGGTTGGGTGCATAATGCTTATACTTCAAAATGTTCTTCATGATGTGAGCACGTATTCTTTAAAGGATATTTGCAGGTGAACATGCACATAGGGGGTTGACTTGAACTAAATTAAGTGTGAAGTCACAGAATGAGTGATTGTTTTTTGTTAGGGAAGTAACTCTCTAGTTTCACAATGCTCATTTAAGGCTTATTTTTTCATAATGCATTGCAGGCCAATACACTTAGAACTTTAGCATTGATCCTTCTTACCTCCTATAGATGATTTGAAATTGTGCTTTGCAGGAACAATTCTGGATAAGCTGTTTGAATTTCATGAATGCTTGTAGAATGATAGGAGTCATAATGTTGCACTATTGTCTAATCATTTTGTGAACACATAATACTCAAGCTAATCTTGCTGATATGAACATAGTATAAATGATGGCAGAAACATAAGTTAATCATAAAACCACATTCATCTCATGCTATACAATGCAATATGTCACACACTCGCTTATAAATAACAATTTTTGGCAACACTGGGATATAAGAGATAGGCACTATTAATCCTTAGTGGGCTCTTTGCCTTTTTGGGCCATCATTTTCTGGATTGCAGGGATAAGAAGATTTTCAGGAGCTCTTCTCTCTAGAAGAGCAAGTCTTGAGTGAGGATGCCCCTGATGTGGAAACTAAATTTGAAGTGAATGATTATCTCATTACTAGATGCAGTCTACTTGCTTTCTTTTTGTATGTCATTTTAGGTTTGGGAGCTTCTGGAGAAGGCATTTCCAGCCTTACAAAAGACTGTATAATGAATGCATGCTGGGCTGACTGCCCCCCAAGGGGATTGTGTCACTCAGCTTTGAAGATTGAAGATTTGCAGATTGAAGTAAAGACTGAAGACTTGCAGCTTGAAACCTTGCAGACGGAAGAATTGCAGATTTTGAAGACCTGAAGATTTCTAGATTTGAAAGACTCCAACTTGGAACAATTCAGTTATGTATGATCCTCTCATCTTAGCTTTGTTGAGGACGACAAAGTCTAGGGGGGGAGAGTGTTGGGTTGTAGGGTATGCACACATCCTCAATTGTGCAAAAGAACCCTCCCTAGACCATGGGAAATAACCTTTTTTGTATATACTTGAGTGTCACATGTGAACATTCTCCAAAAATCACTTTTTGATATTTCCTTATACCATAGTGTAGGTGACCCTTGGATAAATTACCTTTTTTGCTTTCCTAAAGGAAATCCCACATAGGAATTCTCATGCATGCCCTTCATTGGGATTTGGTGGTTACATATTTGATCTTGGAATATCCTAGAAGATATGTTAGTTAGAGAAAGATCCATGTTAGTTAGAGAGAGATCCACTTTTTGACTTTTCAAAGGAGCACATGGGGAATAGAGCTTAGCTTATAAATAGAAGCTCATTTTTGTAAAGAAGGGAGCTTTTGGTCGACGTGCTCTCATGGAATATCTCTTATCAATGGAAGAAGGCTCTCATTTACTCCAAGAAGACTATTTACATTTACATGTATTGTGTACTTTGTGAGTGTGTGAGAGTGGTGTGTGTGTGTGCCTATGCATGTCTCTCCTTTGTGTGAGTAGAGTAGTTGCATTTGCTTGTATTTTCCTCATGGACTAGGATCCTTGACTCCCTATTCTCTTTGTTTTCAAGCATGTGGCATAGCATGGGGCTGATGCCAATGGCTTGAACATGTGGGAGGTAGGGGTGGATGAGAGGAGAGTGTTAGACGGCCGCCGAACAAGGACAAATGTACTAGGACAGGTGTCTTAAATGTAAAAGAACCTTTCGGGAAACGTGCAGGTAACTAAAGATTCGCGCACCCTTGTAAAAAATCTTCTATATAAGGAAATGAAAGAAGAGTGGTCGAGAGCCCGTTTTTTGGGGAATTGTAAGTGTATTGGTTGTAGTTTGTAGAGCATTGAGAAGAGTGAACTCTACTCGGTTCTGTTCTGTCTGTTCTGTCCTCCGTCTAGTCGTTTATTTGCACCATAGTGCAGAGTGCGAATTAGTAATCTCGTGTTACGAATCTGCTTGGTAATGGTTGAATGTGCCTCTGAGTGCTAATAAGTTGCAGTGTGTTACTTGTCAGTAGTATGCTGAACAAGGAATGTGGAAGTGTGGAAAGTAGTCCCGAACTGTTTGCGTGTTAACATTTTTTGTAAGTGACCAAGATCGATGCATTAGTCTACGTTCACTATTGATTCCGATCACATGACGACTAGTATCTGTAATGGTTGAAGTGCGAGTAGGTCATTGTTAAGTCTGTAACGAGTCGATTGTTGTCAAGACATTTGTTGCTCGTAGTTGGTATACGATGAGTTGTAATTCCAGTATATATATATATGTATGTGTTTGGTATACCTGTCTGTTCTGAAGAAGTACGTATTAGGTGATCTCCGTTCACTGAAGTAGAGTATTCTACTGGACATAAATCACCGGACTACTGCTCAGATCATCATAGCAGTACTAGTTCGGAAATTCTAAGTCCAGTACAACGAACAGTCATCGGTTGTGAAGAACTGCGCACGGAGCTAAGACGCTAGAAGTAATTATAATTGTGTAATAAGTTGGGAAAATAGTACAGGGCCTCTGTCTAACAGACCCCTACCACTCCCAAGGACCCACGTGGCTCAGAGGTAATTTGCGGTTAGGAAAGATTCGGAAACGGCTAAACTTGAAGTATTTTGAGCCTGAAGTCGGAAGTTAAAGATTAATGTTTAACATTTGGCGCCGTCTGTGGGAAAGTGGCATCAGGTTGCCAATTATCTGTGAAAAGTGGCATTAGCGTGCCAGCTGTTTTTCAGAATCAAACATCACGTTTATCGTTTGATTGACTGACGGTAGCAACAGAGCCAGATTGCTGCCAACTACTCAGATAGTGCTACTACGCAATGATACATGCTGGTTACTCGGTCTGGCGGAACGTATCCTAGGAACCATAAGACTGGAACACGAAAAGTGCTAAAGACAACCCTAGGAGAAGAAGGTATAACGCGGTCTGACCCAGTGGTCAAGCAAGTTAAGGACGTTAGAATTAATTCCGGTCATATTCCGGTGGAACGATCAACGCCTTTGGTACATTCTGGTGTCACTTCGACCTAGCCTATCGAAAATATAGTAATTCCAAAATCTACCAAGATGCCGCTGGAAACCAGTTTAACAATCTTGGATAAAGATTCAGAGTTATCCACGATCAGAAATACTCTAGGAAAAGAAATCGGTAAAAGCGGAAAAACACTGCATTCTGGCACAATTTCAGTTCACTTCGGTGATATTCCGGTGATAGAAACACTAACTGGCGGCCAAGGTTTAGCATTTTTTGTGGAATCCTCAGCCCAACCAGCGTGCTTGGAAGAAAGATTTCAGATATTGGACATCCAGAAGGAAGGAAAGCTGTTCGAAGCAGAGATCCGAAGTATCCTACACAAAAACAGCACACCGGAAGGCACGCCATCCGACGATCCAAGTTCTGATAGTTCAACCAATCAACCTCAAGATACAGAAGAAAGGCCAAATACACTCACAATGAATGGACAACAACAGCAACAACAGTTATGTCAACCAAGGCCGCCTCCAATAGGAGTAACATACACGAAATTTGGTGGATTCCCAGGAGATGATCCGGATGCTCACGTACGCACTTTCGAGATCAGTTATGCAGTCCTTAACCATCCACCGGATTAGGCATATAAGGCCATTGTTTTTCAATCTACACTGGTCAATGAAGCAGCTAGATGGCTTACGGAATATGACATTAATCATTTCGGTACCTATGATGCAGTACGAGATGCTTTTTTGCAACGATTCAGGCTAAAGAAGAATCCCGCCGAAATTATTTACAGAACAACCGACAGAAGGCAAATCAGACTGTCCAGGAATATGCTACACTTTTTAGAACACACTTGCGACAGATACCACAGGCCCACGCTAACTTACCGGATGATGTCATCACTCAGTGGTTTATCAATGGTTTAACCCCGCAATTGAAATAGATCATGATCATAAGATGTGTCGGAGCAATGACGCTGGATGCAGTCATTGCCATGGCTCTGCAACTGGAATCCAAGGTCGGTGGATTTACAGAAGATCTAGAGTGGTTAAAAATGAACAAAACTATGACTGAAGATATAACCAGACAAGTGTACTGTATCACATGCAAAAATTCAGGTCATACTAGTGCCAATTGTGCGCTAAATCAAACGTTCTGCGCTATCTGCAACATTGCCGGACACACCACCGGAAATTGTGTCTACAATGCCAGAATATAGGGAACAGCAACAGTCAATGCTGTTATTCAAGAACATGGACAGCTGTTGGAAGCAGCCAGAGGCACAGACGACGCGGAAGCATGTAACGACGGAGCAGTGAGCCAGTGGAATCTTTTTTCAAAGAATCATGTTCTAAAAATACTTTTCAAAAACCTCCAACAGTGATTTTTATCACTATTGTAACATATGTAACATAGAAAACCCCATTTTGTAATCCACAGCTCCATTTTGTGCAAGCCGAGGAGTCCTCGAGCTTAAGGAGCTTAGGTAGAACAAGAGGTATCAATTTTCGTTATTTTTAGACACCGTTTACCCTTCCAAATAGCATCTAGGACTTAATTTTTAACTAGGCCGGTCACTAGATGTGAAACCGGTCAAAACTAGTCTAGAAACTATAAAAAGAGCTAGAGAGCTCATTTTTGAGGTTGGCTAGTGTGAGCTTAGAGCTATTTTGAGCTTGTAAGAGTGTTCTTGAGTAATAGAGTTGATTTCTCACCTTCCATTGTGTCTTGCTTGTCTCTTCATTGTGTGTGTGTGTGTGCATCTTGGTGCTTCTCACCTTCACTCTCACATCATCTCACATTCACGATCTTCATATCACTCCTATCTCTTCCGCGGATTGACAATTAAGGAGGTGAAGCTTCTTAATGTGGTACTTACCATTGTGTTAGAGCAACACCAAATTTGGTGCCGTTGCCGGGGATCGAGTCTAGGACGAATGTGTGATGGTAAGAGTATAGCAAGAAGTGGCGTTGGAAGGTAAAAATTTCAGTTTTTGTTGTTGTTTTTACTTAGTTTTTAGTGTTTTTCACCTCCCCCACACTCCATCTTCATCACCGCATCATCATCTTCATCTCCAAAAAAATCAGAAAATTCACCATATCCACCCATTCTCCTCATTTCCCCTCATTTGTGCATGCGAGAGAGTGAGAGAGAGCTTTTGTGCTTGTGTGTGCTTTTGCTTTCTTGAGTTTTCTTGCAGTTACAGTACTCCAGTGCATCAGGAAGGCTGCAAAAAGGTAAGAAAATCACCTTCTGTCAGAAATTTCCGAGTGTGTCAGACCATCGCGATGGTCTGCAAACTTCGGAATTTGAGGTAAGCGACCACACAGGCGTGTAGGCGACCCTTGCGCATCTACGAATCCACAGACGCATTTCAGAAATTCTCAGTTTGGTGGACCATCGCGACGGTCTCAGACCATCGCGATTGTGTCACACCATCGCGATTGGCTCACGCCATCGCGACGGCTCGGTCGGACCATCGCGACGGTCTCACGCCATCGCGACGGTTCATTTGGACCATCACGACGGTTCGCGGACCATCGCGATTGTTCGGTTGACCCGAGACCATCGCGATTGGCTCACGCCATCACGCCGACGGTGCCACGTGGCAAGCGAGACCATCGCGATGGCTCGCACCTCACACCATCGCGACAACCCGAAATTTTGGACCATCGCGATTGGCTCACTCCATCGCGCCCAGACCATGGCGATTGGCTCAAGCCATCGCATCTGTGACCATCGCGACGGTTCACTTTGGACCATCGCGATTGTTCACATTGACCGTTGACTGACGCCATCGCGATTGTCCACTTTCACGCCATCGCGATTGTCCACTTTCACGCCATCGCGATTGTCCACTTTCACGCCATCGCGATTGTCCACTTTCACGCCATCGCGATTGTCCACTTTCACGCCATTGCGATTGTCCACTTTCACGCCATCGCGACGGTTCACCCTCACGCCATCGCGACGGTCCCAGACCATCGCGATTGTCTCACACCATCGCGATTGTGCACCCCCATCGCAAATTTTAGGGTTTCATTTTTTGGCCAATTTTGGGGCTATTTTTGGGAAATTTTTGGGTGATTATACTCATAGGAGACCCCTTAGCTCATATTTGGAGAAAAACCTGTTTATCAGTTTTTACCCCCCAGGGCGTGAACGGTCATAACTTTTTCATCCGAAGTCCGTTTTTTGAGCTTAATAGCTCGTTAGAAAGCTCTTTACGAGTACTACGTGACCTCAAATGTTTTTTCTTAAAGGATACGTCTATTTTTAGATAAGTTAATTTGAGGTTGACCTAGTTTGGGACTAGAAAGCCAGGGGGCAAACATTGAAAAGTTGGGCAAAAGGGAAGGGACTTAAAGGGTGTATATACTCAAGTGCTTGATCATCCAACTGTGAATTGGTCTAATATTGGATTTTTCCAGGTCTAGCAAGGGCAATCGAAGGCAACCAAGGCAAGGCAGTGAAGGGCATAAAGCTTGGGAAGCGCGGCTTCTTGGGCATCAGAGCAACCAGAAAAGCTGACTCGAGGTTGGAAGATTACTCAACCCCCTCCGTCAATTCTTAGCTTAGGATAAATGTTAGCATTGTGGATTAAGACGATAGGAACGCCTCAAGTTCAAGAGAGTTAAATTTATCAAGTTCAAGACTAAATTAAAGGTGTGTGACACGAAAACCTAAAGGAAAGAACATAAGTCTGACGGAACGAGAACTCAAAGTACCACGGAAAGTCGAATTCCTGACGCATACATTAAGAAAAGAATCTAAAGAAATTTAAAAAGAATCAAGAAAATAATAACAAAGAATCTGTGACGATTTGAGCGTGTACTGAGTGTGCAAGGAACAAAATTAATGAACCTTAGATCGGGCAAACATATAGGCAAGTGTAAGAACTATTGCACGGTCGTGGGCTCAACAATTGAACACTAGTTATCCCTACGAGAGCTCAGATACTAGTGATTCAGAAATGGCATTTAGCACAGAAAAACCAGAAGGAGGGTCGAATGTAGCCTATTTAGAAAAACCAGAAGGACCCTATAGAACACAACTAGAGTTTCTCCGAACCAACCGATTAGGTGCTCGCATCTATGAGGATGGTTTGCGAAGGCAAGTGGTGCAAATGCACAACCCCGATCAACCCATTGGATTGGAACGTCCAGTGGTGAAATTCGAGAGAGACGCGTACATAGACAAGGAAGGAACGATGTACATCTTAAGTACGCAGCCAAACAATACCAACGAGTTTGGCGTGATTCAACCAGAGACGGAAACAAAATCTCAAGGAAAAGAACCATTAGAAGAGCCTAGAACACCTAGAGGGAAATCTGTACTGACACGAGTACTAATCCCGGATTGGATCCCTCAGGACAACAGAAGCATAGAGTTGTTTGTAAATAAAGAAACTGATGAAGCCTTTTGGAGATACAAGACCGAAATACTTAGTGAGGTAGGTATCATCACTATATACGAGTTCAAGGACCCGGATACACCTGGAAAGGTTGTATACCTGGATGAGACTTCAGAAAGAGTCTTTGTGGTACCTGACCACGCTAAAAACACATACACATGGAGAGGTGAATTGGTATTCCCTCCATCTAGAACGAACATGAATACAAGTCAACAAGGGGCAGGAACATCCTCAGCCCATGGAAATCAAAGAGAGGGAAATAAAGAGAGACCGGAAGTAAGCTTTAATCACCCCATAGGGAGAGATAGAACAACCACGAACACTAATAGAGCGGACAGACAAAGAGATCATGGAGTACTAGGTGGTAGAGATGATTTTCCTCTACCTAGACCACGCGAACACGCAAGAATATTGAGACCCACACAGTTAGTAAAATCAATGAAGAATTACTTTGATGGGACAGGAGATCCCTATGACCACGTCGCAGAATTCAAGCAAGTATTAAGAGGCGAACAAATTGAAGACATGTTCACGCAATACAACGCATTTGGACTAACGTTAAAGAATACTGCTTTAACTTGGTTCCAACCTCTGCAACAAAGGCAATTTAGAGACATCCATCACTTTTTAGAGTCATTCATCACTGAATTCTCTAAAAGTGGGATTAGACATGACACGTCTTCGTTGATTCATAGCTTTAAACAGACCCCTCAAGAAACAGTAAGACTGGAAGGACGTAGGTTTAGACAATATGTTGAACGATGTCCAATGCAAGAGCTACCCTCACAAGCCAAGCAAGTGTCATTGTTTTTAGATGGCTTGTTGAGCTCTAAACTACGCTCCTACGTGTACCTAAAAGAACCCAGAACGCTAGAGCAATGTGTAAGAATTTGTATAGACATTGAGGACAACTTAGGAGACGAGTTGGAACTCTCAAAGGTCTATAAGGACTCAGACTGTTCATCTCTAGCATCCACAAAATTGTCTAGCTCAATAGAAGACCTTGCAGAAAAAGTGGCCCAGAAACTAGGAGTTTCTAGTAAACCTAGGGTGCTAATGAACAAGCGTTGTTACACCTGTGGTGGTGATCATATGGCAAATGTGTGTCCCAATGCACAACAACCTCAAGCCAACCCTAGTGGCCAATACTGTACAATTGAGAGAAGATACACGAATCATACGGCTTAGGACTGCCCATACAACAAACAGACCGTGAGACAGAACTACCCGCAAGCATACCCGCAGCCAGGTAGGTATCAAGGCCATTACAATGCTCAGCCTTATTACTATAGGCCTCCTCAGAACTACCCATACCAGGCCCAACAGAGACCTCAACCCGTCTTAGCTCAGCAGCCACCCCCACCAGCGAATGTCATCTCAGTCAAATACGCTGCTGCAGAAGAGAACCTAAGTAGGGCCTTAGTGCCTTCTTCACCTTTGATCACAGAGGGTGACCCGAATTCGAACATTTTTGACTCTACGCATGTAGATAGTCCACCCGCATATTACACAAAGTCACCAGAACACGTAGAAACATATCATTATGATAGTCCACCAGTGGAACCTAGTTGGGAGCCCGACTATGCTAATGTGATGTACACAAACCCAAATCCACGGCCCCAATTGAGACAACAAAGACCACAGGGCCCTAAAGGACCATGCTTTAGGTGCCAAGGAGATCATTTCATAAAGGATTGCCCACATCCTCCGATAGCAGGACAATCACAGTACTATAACATACAAGGCTTTTGTGCCGATTGTGGCAAAGAGCACATAATCAAAGATTGTCCTAAAAATCCAGTTAACGCTTCGAATGTGACACCGATCAATGTGATAGGTATTGTAAATAACGCAGATGGATCCAACCCTACCTACGTGCCTATCCAAGCTATAACAAGAGCCCAGGCGCTCTTACAGAACCAACAGCTTAATCAGGAGAAAGTAGCCGGAAGTAGTGAAGTTGCAGAATCTAGCAGTAAAAAGACAAAATCTTGGAAAGATTCTAGAGAAAGAATTAAGAGAAAATGGAGTAAAAAGATAACTGAGTTGGAAGGAAGTTTGAAGGAATCTAGAGCCAAAATCCTAGAATTGACTTCACAGGAATTGAATCAAGAGAATCCAGCTCAGAAATCAGGATCAGTTTTAGCGGAACCCATACCAGAAAATCTAGACATGATGTTTCGTGCATATCAGGCTAGATTAAAAGAGGGACCTCAGGTAGCTGAAATGAGCAAAAACTACCCTCGAGCTGATCTAGAAATTGAGAGAACTAAACTTTGCATGAAGATGGTAGAATTAGCACAAGCTTTGTTCGAAGCCTCTAGATATCTTAATTGGAATAACATGGCAAAACCCGAATTACACTTTCAAGGACTAATGGAGAGGCTAGAATACTTGATCGAGAGCAAAGAGAAAAAGGATCAGCCTAGGAACCCTATTGTCCCAGAGACACAGGAAAGGAATGCACCATCCCTGTCTCAAGTACCCAATACAGAAAGTCAAGACAATTTGTCTTCCATACATAGGTACTCACATGAATTTTTGAGAGAAATCCAAGAAGAGAAATGGAGAAAAGAACAAGGAACTCATCCTCCTATTCAAGAAATAGATGACTTGCAGGAACAATTTCCCCAAGACATCCCCTCTATTTACAATGAGGTAGAGGAGGAACAACTGAGTGAACACACAGCTTTTGAATCTAATTCTTTACAAGAATTACCTCAGTTCACAGGACCTTGGGAAGCAAAGTCTATTAGTATGAGAGCACCCACGATAATAGTGAGGAATGAAGAATCAGTAATCCCTAGAAACACGGAAGTGATCAAGAACACTAAAGTACAATGTAATCTCACTCTAGAGGAGTTGTTAAAGGTAAAACCAGAATTGTGGAAACATGTAGCAAATCAATTCGCCGAGCTTGCTACTACTCCCTCACAAATAGGATCACAAAATAAGGTACCAGAGATACCCGTAGAAAAGATTGGAGATGTAAGTGAAGGAGAGGAAGGTAACACTTATCTTCCAATAACCCATCAGGGCTACACCACGAAAGCCATCTTAGATTCAGGAGCCGGCGTAGCCATCGCTACCACCGCTTTATGGAAATGTTGGGGTAAGCCAGCATTAAGACCCACCAGGATGAAGCTACAAATGGCTGACGGACACATAGAAAAACCATTAGGCTTACTAGAAGGCATATCACTCACCACTTGTGGTGTAGAATTTGAGCATACCTTTGCCATTTGTGACTTTGCAAAAAACCATGCTTATGAGATGATATTGGGACGACCATTCATGTGTCAGTTGCAAATTGTACAAGATTGGGGAACTAATTCTTTGTACTTGCAACATTTAGGAGTGACTACCAAAGTCAATCTTAAGTATTCACATCGAGATGTACCCCCAATACAATGGAATACCATCCATAAGACACCAGTAGAAACGGAATCCGTGCACTCATTAGAATCAGACCCTTCTTGGTTGCATGAGGATACCCATTTATGGATGTGTAAAGTAGCAAAACAAGAGGAAGAAAGGTTAGAAGCCAGGACCTTAGGTGCAGAACAACATCCACGAACTCTTCAAGACCCAGCTTACGCACCTGTAGTATTCCCAGACGAAGAGTTTGAACCCCATGGTTGGGCAGAAATCCTAGCAACCATGGACGTAGCCATCAATGAAGAACAATGGACACCCCACTGTGACGAGGATGGCTATGACATTTCAGTTTTCACGATAGAGCCAATCATGCGCGATGCAATTTTAGAAGAATGTGAACCTAGCACCGATGCATTTGAGGATGCAAGTGATTTTGATTTAGAATCAATTATCATGGACTCTCCATTTGCATCAGAGGAAGAATATTTCTACGAAGTAGACACTCACCCTCAGAGACACGAGGAAGTTATGAATGAGGTGAGATTAGCCACAGAAGTGACTACTAAGAGTGAAGGCAAGAAAAGAAAGAAGAAAGAAACCATGTCAGAAAAAGAAGAATCTTTGTTTGAAGTACCCGAGAACTTCAAGAAATATGAAATCGAAGATAGAAGGATCATGGTACAAATGCCTAATAGAAAGGCGAATGACGGACAAGTATATGATAACCGAGAGAAAACCAAGAAAATAATAGTAGCCATAGAAGGAGAAGAAGAAAAATGTACATACATAGGGCATGATTTGACGAAGGAAGAAGAAGAAGAATTAGTTGCCCTATTACGCGAATATAGAGATGTTTTTGCTTGGAGTTACAAAGATTTGAAAGGAGTAGATCCAGATATATGTTCTCATAGAATCCCTATGACTCCAGATGCAAAACCGACAAAACAGAAACCGTACACGTACAATGATAACTACGCTGCGAAGATTAAAGAGGAGATAGATTGCTTGATAGAGGCAGGATTCATTTACGAAATTGAGCATACCGAATGGGTATCCCCCATTGTGGTTGTGCCCAAGAAGAATGGAAAATTGCGTGTGTGTATTAACCTTAAAAAAGTTAATGCCGCCACGATTAGAGACAATTATCCTCTTCCTATCACGGAACATCTATTGGAAAGAGTTGCGGGCAAGGAAGTTTACAGCTTTCTTGATGGATTTTCAGGCTATAATCAAGTAGCCATTGCTCCAGAAGATCAACACAAGACGGCATTTGCCACTGAATGGGGCATATTTGCATTTCGTGTGATGCCATTTGGCTTAACAAATGCACCCGCCACTTTCCAGCGACTCATGTGTCATGTTTTTAAGGAATTGTTACGCAAGAGCTTGGAATTTTATGTCGATGACATATGTGCTCATTCTAATATCAGGCAGACGCATATCCCAGAGTTAAGGCAAATATTTGACAAATGTCGAGAATATCAGGTTTGTTTGAACCCAGAAAAATGCGTTTTCATGATCAGACAAGGCAAAATTCTAGGACACATTGTGTCAAAAAATGGAATCTCTACGGATGAAGAAAAGGTGAAGGTAATTGCAGAATTACCTAGACCAACTAATGTGAAAGAGGTACAAGCACTTATGGGTCATTGCGGTTATTATAGGAGATTCATACACATGTATGCAATCATAGCCAAGCCTTTGTACTCTCTTTTAACCAATTTCGAATGGACAAATGAATGTGAAAATTCATTCAATGAACTTAAACGACGCTTGTGCTCAGCACCTATATTGACAACCCCAGATTGGAGTAAGCCATTCCATGTACATGTGGATGCATCCAATTACGCCATAGGATGCGTGTTAGCACAACCCACGAATGAAGGTAACATAGATCTCCCCATAGCTTACGCGAGCAGACAATTGAACGCAGCAGAAAGAAATTACACCACGACGGAACGAGAAGGATTAGGGATGATCTACGCAGTAAAGAAGTTTAGGCACTACTTGTTGGCCAACAAATTCAAGATCTTTACAGATCATCAAGCCCTATTGTACCTAGTCAACAAACCATGTAACACTGAACGATTGATACGTTGGTTTCTATTACTCATGGAGTATGATTTTGAAGTAGTAGTCAGGAAAGGAAAGACACATCTTAGAGCTGACCACCTTTTGAGATTAACCTCAGGAGAAGCTCCTCAAGGAGTAGCGGATGATCTACCAGATGCATACTTGTTTAATCTTGAGATAGCACCAGAATGGGCTAAGCCTTTAGTCCCTATTCTCACATATGGACCCAAGAATCCTAGGATAAAGATCAAAGAAGGAGAGATTACCAAGTCTCAGAGATACCAAATAATGACAGGAAGCATATATAAACAGGATAATCAAAAGATTCTTGCTTGTTGTGTAGATGAATCAGAACATGCGAATTGGTTGCAATTAGCACACATAGGTGCATTAAAGCAACATCATTCAAAACATCGAACATTACAGACTCTGCATAGGCTAGGAGTATATTGGCCTACGATGGAAGCAGATGTCTATAAGTTGTGTAAAGAATGCCATGTTTGTTGTGAAAGACCACCAGTAGAGCATGCTACACTATAACACGTGTCTCTCACACCAGACTGGAGTGAACAATTAGTGACATACTTGAGGAAGAAGACATTCCCTCAAGGAATGACTTTAGCACGACAACGCAGTCTAGAGCAGGAAGCTCAAGATTATTCACTTATTGGCGACAATCTATACAAAAGAGGACGAGATGGATACCTAAGACAATGTGTTCATGAGAGCGATTATCTGAGCATACTAGAGACTGCACACCAAGGTGTTGTAGGAGGTCATTTTGGACCCGATAGGATAATCAAAGCCATCCTCTTTGCAGGATTATGGTGGCCCACTCTTCACATGGATGCTCATACCTATGTCAAGAGATGTGATGTGTGCCAAAGAACTCAGTTTCCTACTCGCAGAGATGAAATGCCATTGAAACCCATGATGGGCGGACATGCATTTTCAAAGTGGGGTATAGACTTTGTAGGACCCATTAACCCCCCTGCAAAAGGTGCACATGCTGAATACATTATTGTTGCCTCAGATTATCTAACAAAATGGGTAGAGGCAAAAGCCACGAAAAAGAATGATGCACACACAACTGCAAAATTCTTATTTGAAAATGTCTTTACAAGATATGGATTGCCTATAGAGTTAGTGAGCGATCGCGGAACTCACTTTCTAAACCAAGTCATTGAATATTTGTTACAGGATTTTATGGTGATTCACAAGAAATCCGCACCATATCATCCTCAGGCCAATGGTCAGGCTGAAAGCACTAATAAGATCCTTTGTAACGTACTGACGAAACTCGTGAACAACAAACGTTCAGATTGGGACAAACAGTTACACCACGCTGTTTGGGCATATCGAGTGGCCTACAAGACCGTACTCAATGCAACTCCCTTTCAGATGGTTTTTGGTCAGAATGCTGTGCTTCCTTTGGACTTCTTGATACCGACCCTTAAGGTTGCACAAGAACATCAGTGGACCGGCCATGAATTATCAGCAAGAATAATGGACTTGGAACGATTAGGAGAAACCAGGCTAAAGGCAACAGCAGGCATATACGCAGCGAAGAAGCGACAGAAAGCATATTTTGATGCACATGTGAAAGATAAAGGCCTAAAAGAAGGAGATTTAGTTCTAGTATATACGCTAAAGCAACACGCACGTAAGTTAGAAAAGCGAGGTTATGGACCTATGATCATTAACAGACTCTCAACAAGTGGAGCAGTACAATTAGCCACTTTAGAAGGAGATATAATGCCTAATTACATTAGTGGTTGTAGAGTCAAGTTATATAAGGAACCTCTTACTGAGGATATGCTTAGACGACTCACGTTGGCAAAGAAGCGTAAGGAGGAAGAAAATAGAATACGAGCGGAAGCTCAGGCAGAAGCAATAGAACACATTAAACGCATGAAGTTAAGAAGACAAGGACTAGGGAGAGAACATTATAACCATCTGGAAACTACACCTAGATATCCCATGGCCATGTGTCAAGTAAAGTCAACCACTCATCCTAGCATAGTGGACAGGAGACCATTCATTACAGTCAGGTTAGAGCACGACAACCCTTGCCAAGAGCTCAGGGCTTTAATTGACTCAGGTGCTGCGACTAGTGCGATTAGATGGTCCCACTATAAGGATTCAGGAATAGAAATGCGGCCAATTGAGGCATACCTCATAGGGCTAGGAGGCATGGAAACCCCTTGCATGGGTGAGGTGGACCTTCCTATCCTCATTAAGGATGTGACCATGACAGCGAAACTACTAGTGTGCCATGATGACGACCTGATAGAACCCCTAATCCTTGGCCAAGATTGGCTATACGATCACTCAGTGGACCTAAATCTTAGACAAGGCTCCTTACAGATTGGAACCTTAGAACAAAAGCGAGTGATACCGCTTGACTTCCCTAACGGCATTCCGATTGAGGTTTGTAACCCTAGACCCTATGAAATGCATGCGACGGAAGACCGGAAGATCTTGGGTCAGACCAGTCACGTTACGTCTACACCAACCCACTCGGGCTTGGCTAGGGACAATTGTCAATCAGAAGAACGACAGGAGATCTTCCCTGGGGCTTCCTGCAAACTAGAAGGGGCAGCTACCCAACCGCTAGGGCAGTTGAACACAATCAGCGGTCAGGTGGGTTGCATCAGCGGCCAAATGAGCACAACACCCTGCAGTGCTCATCCTTCCAAACTTGCTGCGAACTGGCCTAGATTAAAGATAAATAACGAATCACTTCCTAATGGGCAGGTCACGCAAGTGTTGGATCTCCCTTCTTTTCCAAAGCAGAGCGTCCAATGGACCTCTCAAACCCAACCACGAACGAGTCAACCACAATAGAGGAACCCAGACCGACGACATCACCAGACAAGGCAAAGAAAGCAGCAGTATCAACATCACAGAGCAAGTGGCACGAAACAAATATGGGTGCCAAAAGGACAGCAACCACAGGCTATTGGCAACACTGCAGACGAGAGCAGGACAAAGTTTCAAGTCAGCATCCAAAGTCCCCCCGATCTTCTTCCCCAAGTACAAATACTCGGCAGATTTGGATCGCCAAGAAGTATCTTATCAATCGACCCATACCCATGCAGATTTGGGTACCCAAACAATGTATTATAGCCCAACCCTCAAGCCATGTAATGTATACCCCTCAAAAATCTGTCCATCCCTCAATACCACCAAACCCGATACCGCTTTTTGTCCCTCAGCAGAAACATACCACCCACTCCAAGACTCTTAGGAAATGGATACCGAAACGTATCCAGACGTCTTCTTGTACCCCCTTATCTAACAATTCTCCCACCCCGTTTAAACTCCACCCTTGTAATAATTCACCCTCAACCAAACCTTGTATAAATTCATACACCAAAACCCCACATCACGCATAATAAAAGCTCATCAAGAAATGTATGCATAATCTGAACCATGTAGGCGTCTAGAGACCTGCATTAGCTCTGCAAAAAGATCATTGCATCAATCACTTCACGACACTTGGCTACACGGGTTACACATCGATTATGGAAAAGGATTGCGGTCTCACCTTAATGGGATCATAATTAATTTCCATACTAATGTGTTAATCTTTTGTAGCAGATCTTTTCCATTAGCTCATCAGTCATCATGCAAACCGAAGCAGGACCATCAGAAGCTGGCCCAAGCACACCAATGGCCAATATTGGAGAATTACTCGCGGAATCTTATCCTACTATGCAACCACCAGAATTTCAAGGTTTTCCAGGACCCATGCCAATCGATGATCCTCCTAGAGGATACACGGAGAAGATTCATCATAATTCTCACTAGTTTCAAGGCCTAGCAGGACCATTAGCAGACGCTGATTTCATATTTGAGGTCAATTTGGCATTTGATCTTCGCACCTGGGCCAAGTACCCGTTCTTTTCAAGAGAATTTGAAGGACTACAGAATACACAAGATCTAACGCACGTTTGGGCACGAGCGGGATTTACAGAGTATTTTAGCGACCCTCTGCCTAAACCCGATTTTTACAGATGTTTTTACTTGGTAACCACCTTAACAGCTTCTGAAAACAAGGATCTACCTGGCACATTCATGTTACCATCCTTGGTAAATGATCCTCCATTCAGAAGGTTTTATTTGTGTAAAAATTTAATTCGCGCAGCTCTGAAAATACATGGAACGCACACTCCGACAGAGAGAGAACGGCTAGTCCCAGAGCAGATGAAACGTGGTGACGTAACTAAGTGGGAGGATATTTCTGCTATAACACCTGAGCTCTCTAAGCCATTACGGATATGCATGCAGCACTTTGCTTTCCCAGCTCAGGATCGTTTTACCATGCCTCACAAGAGAATCTGGTTTGGATTGTACTTAGCATGCACTGGACCTCAAACGGTTGATCTAGCCAGCTGGATAATTGATCAGCTCTATTTGGCACAACATAGGTGGGAGCGAAAGAAGGTAATCAATGGATGCTGCGCCCTCACCAGGATCATATATATGTGCTTGGCGTATGACTTACCAATTGAGCGTGCCATGACCAGTGAGGAACTGAAAGCATTCAAAGGGACCACAAGGAAGGCTAGAAAGTCTAGCAAAGGTAGAGCCGGAAAGCGGATGAGAGGTACTATCCCGTGCCTACAAGTCCCGGAATCACCCTCGCCACAACCATCTCCTGAGCAGTCACCAATAGCAGCCACTCCCACGGTACCACCAATTCATATACGGTTATCAAGACCAGTTACACCGGAGGGCACCACCAGTACTGTTGCACCCCAAGCAGCCACAACCACAGAACCTATCACCACAGCAGCTGAACTTCCCACCACTATTGGTGCGGAAGCTTTCTCTTTTCCAATACCCCATTTAGAAGCAGGACAAGCAGAGCCACTGGACCAAACTTTTGATTTTGAGATGCCTGACGCATTCTCCAATGAGTTCCAGTTTTCAGAAGGACAATTGTTTTCTCAAGAATTTGAAAGGCCTAGCTACCCTACCACACCCAGGGATCAGCCACAAGGACAGATCGTGTCAAGCTCTGAGGACGAAAGAACAGCAACGGATGACGACGAAGGAGACGACGAAGCTAGCCAGGGAACTCAGGAATCCCAAGAGCATGAACAGACAGATGGCCAAGGACAACAAACAGACACACATGGTGATACAAGTACCCATGAGGATGAAACTTACGAAGCAGCAGCTTACACACTAGCTATCAAGAAGCTGTATAGAACTATGGAAAAAGTTTGGGCACGCAAAAAGCTGACAGAGGAAGAGAGTCAAGCAATAATAGAACAAGAACTTGTCACAGGCGGATTCGAAGACGCATACATCAAAGGATTCAGAGAGTTAGTCAAATCAGTAGGCTCCAACGAAGCCCTCAGGTACTTGCAAAGAAAGCCACTACCACAGTTTGACCCCCGCAGAGTACGACTACTTTCAAAGCCCGGCGAATACATTCGTGTACCAACAGGAGCACAGTCTTCAGAACAAGCCAGGGAGGCACGCCTCGTCCCCGAAAGCTCGTTGGCAGCAGAAACCATCCTTGTAGATTCCCCACCCCGCGCTACAAATGTACATACCTCAGTAGTCACTGAAGTACCGACCACCCCAACCGCTCCTCCATCTCCGCCCATTCCTCCAGCCTCCCCTATTCACCCTCCTTCCCCCCGACTATCATCTTCTATCGCCGGTGGCGTTGCAGAAATTGTCCTTACGACCACTCACCCCACAATTCCTGCACCCATTAGCCCTAGTCTACCCCCTCCCACACCCACCTTTCTATCCAACCCATTCCTTCATCAATCTTTTCCATCTTTCCCCACAACTCCAAGACCCCTTTTCCCATTCCCACCGCCATTAACCTTCTCCCCCGTCTCACCTCCCCGACCCACTGTAACCCCTCTTTCCCCTTTCCACCAAGCTGCTCCAGCCAGCCCCCCTGTAAATTACCCCTCAACCTTTGTAAATCCCGTATTTACACTAGCAAGAGTACCCACGATCACACCCATATTCACGGTCACCGCACTAGATACGTCCACTGACATGGACATCTCACCACCCACTGCACCATCACTCACTTCACTCACGGCACAAACATTTTTAGGCACATCACAATTTTCAACAATCACTACATCATCCACCTTCCCACCCCCATTCCCCATTCCCGTTGCATCTACACCAACTGCATCTTCATTTAGCACCCCATTAATACTATCACCCACTGTAGATAATGCATTCCGACAGCTGTTCATGTGTATGACGCAAGTAAGAGATGAGTTCACATCTCTTGGTGATAATTATCAGCAGCTGCAGAGGACAACCAATGACTTACAGTCGCAGCTTAATTTATTGTCTATTGAGAATGCCTCTCTGAACACCCGCTACCAGAAATTACGCGAGGCTTATCACAAATTGGAACTAGAAAGCGAAGAAAAGACCAAGGAAGCCACTGCTGACCTGGATAACTTATTAAGAGCCCAGACAGTCCGCAATGCAACGCTAACACAAAACATGGGCTTACTACGAAGACACCTAGCAGCCGCCAAGGAAGAAAACCAGCGCTTACAGGATCAGAACCGAGAAAACTTAGAAGCAGCGCTCGACCACCCAGACCAACCACTCAGTCCTAGCAGGTTCAAAGCCATTCCTTCAGACTCGATGAGGATGCTGCTAGACGATCATGTAAGATTGCTAGATGAATATGACCGCATGAACGAGGAGTTACAGAAACTCAAAGAAGATCACAAATTACTCCAGTTACGAGAACCGGCACACCAAGACGTACCTGCACCTATGGACCCCTCTCCTGACCTCCTAGAGGAACTCAACTCATTACGGGCCCAGGTATCACACCTTGAATCAAGGATCGCAGTATATGAAGCACCACCAAGGCCAGATTCCCCACCTGAGCTTCCAGCTGAGGAAGAAACTATCACCATCCCGGTGGAGGAAACGTTTGAAGAAGCATACGAGCCACAACCCATCCCAGGCGGACGCGTCACGGCCGAAGGTCAGATGACGTACGAACTTCCAACCCCCGCATGGATGAAGACTATTGAGGAACTTGGAACAACGCACTCAGCTAGAGTAGAGGCACAATTACATGCCATGGCGATGATAGAAGAAAGAATATTACAGTCTCCATTCTTTGCTCATTTGGCCCCGCGACGATACATATCTAGGCATGAGCTACAGTATAAACCGTATTTCATGTTAATGGCCGAATACCAGTTAGCCATTGAGAAAGAGACAGGTAAGAAACCATCGCATGCAACTCAATTCGAGGCGGATGATTTGCCACTAGATGCGCAGCAAGGAAGGATCTATCAACCAGAGTGGCGAAAAGATTTACTACAGCAGTATCCAGAGATGATGAGTACATGGGTAAAGGCACCTTTGCATTTGAAGTACAATCCGTGTTGGGGACCAGTGCCACGACGCCGCTCCTGGACTGCCTTTGCTATTAAGGTACAAAACAATAAGCAGTGCCAAGACTGGTTGAATTACCCCTATTTTAAGCCACCCATTGAGTTACCAACTGTTGGCTACATGATGGCTACAATTCGCCACTGGCTCCTTAGATTAAAGCATATGGATGATATAGCGGCACATGTGACTGTCAAAATCTTTGACATGATGCAAATGATTTTTAAAGTCTTCCGACGCGTCAAGGCACCTCATGTAAACACCCCGGGCTTTGAGCATGGCAATTTCGATCTCGTATATGATATGAGTACAATGCCATCGCTACGGGTGTGTTATGCCTGGCATTGCAGAATAAAGTACCTACCGGCGTGCTACAAGCAGACATTCGAAGAGATGTTCACAACCGGCTTTTGGGAATACCATTCAGAGGTATTCATAAGCAGGCCTACACATTTATTACAATTATTTGCTTGTAAACGAATGGTCTATTCCACAAACTATCAGCTCCCGCCACCGGAAGAACCGCAACCTATCGACTAGGAGAAACTCGAGGCAGATCTGGCCCGAGGCATTCGTATCTCCGAGCACACCCTCGCTCAAGACCTCCTACAGAACTATATCCGGCAGACCTCACAACAAGGTTCTGTCAGGGACGACAGAAGCGAGAGGGAGGGGGGTGTTGGAAGCAGCCAGAGGCACAGACGACGCGGAAGCATGTAACGACGGAGCAGTGAGCCAGTGGAATCTTTTTTCAAAGAATCATGTTCTAAAAATACTTTTCAAAAACCTCCAACAGTGATTTTTATCACTATTGTAACATATGTAACATAGAAAACCCCATTTTGTAATCCATAGCTCCATTTTGTGCAAGCCGAGGAGTCCTCGAGCTTAAGGAGCTTAGGTAGAACAAGCGTATCAATTTTCGTTATTTTTAGACACCGTTTACCCTTCCAAATAGCATCTAGGACCTAATTTTTAACTAGGCCGGTCACTAGATGTGAAACCGGTCAAAACTAGTCTAGAAACTATAAAAAGAGCTAGAGAGCTCATTTTTGAGGTTGGCTAGTGTGAGCTTAGAGCTATTTTGAGCTTGTAAGAGTGTTCTTGAGTAATAGAGTTGATTTCTCACCTTCCATTGTGTCTTGCTTGTCTCTTCATTGTGTGTGTGTGTGTGTGTGCATCTTGGTGCTTCTCACCTTCACTCTCACATCATCTCACATTCACGATCTTCATATCACTCCTATCTCTTCCGCGGATTGACAATTAAGGAGGTGAAGCTTCTTAACGTGGTACTTACCATTGTGCTAGAGCAACACCAGCCAGCGAATCACTATGTACCTCCACAACTGAGAAACAATCAACCACAGGGATATCGGAACTACCGAGGACAGAGGAACAATAATTATAATGCAAACCGCTGGCAGAACAAGCCACCATCAGAAAATCCCAATTTACCACCACCACGCTATCATTTTTGTGGTGAATTCGGACACATTAGAAGATTTTGCAAGGATGCAGCTGAGTATGATCAAAGGAAGAAGGAGCGGCAAAACCCAATGGCCAACATGGTACAAATTACACCGGTAGAAACGCAAACTGCTACAGTCCAGACCCGATCAGGTAAACAACTGGAGTCAGCAGCAGAAATATTCGAACCGGGGATACGAGAACAACATAGGATGTATAACAAGGCTAGTCACTGGACCGCAACAGAACCACCAGTGTTCCCAGAACCTATTCCGGTGACTCAGACCTCGTCGACAAAGGAAGGAACACAACAAAAGGAAGCAGCAGCGGAGCCATCATCAGCAGTAGACATAACAGCAGATACTTCTGCATCAACAGAGACCTCAAGTTCAAAAGAGCAGGATAACCAATCTCAACAGGCCTGGGAAATTTTATCCAAAGCATCTATCACCTTGCCTCTAGGCCAACTACTAGCATTAGTACCTGGGATTCGACAACAGTTCCAGCAACAGTTCAGTCCGGTACCTTCTTGTATTCCGGCGACAGCAGCAGTTCAACCGGAACCTGATTCTACGGTTGATCATTCAGTTCCCTTGATTACAGTATGGTATAAGAATCATAAAATTACACATGTATTGATTGATGGAGGCTCTGGTGTTAACATTGCGACTACAGCCTTATGCAATAGGTTAGGATGGACCGAAATCGAACCAGTTCAATTTTTTGTCAGAATGGCAGATCAATCTAGAGTCCATCCCGTAGGACTTGTGCGAAATGTACCCATTACTTTACAAGGTACGACCTTCAAAATGAATTTTGTTATACTAGATCTGCCGGAATCCACTTTGGATTACAACCTTCTTTTCGGTTGACCTTGGCTGAAGCATGCGAAGGTAATACAGGACTGGTCTGCACAAGAGCTCACGTTCAAAGATGCCAACCGTAGATATGTGGTAAAATTAGATGCTATACAACCTTGCGAACTTCACGCCATACCATATTTTGCTGAACCAGTCCACATGTTAGATGGACTATCAGATGATGAAGAAGAGGAATTTCTGAAGAATAACGCTGATTTAATGACCTTAGGGACTGTTGATCTACAGTCCGTGATAGATAACTGGAGCACTTCAGTTTGTACAGTTGTACCAATCACCGAAAAAACTAAGCAGGAAGATATTGTTTCAACACATGACGATGAATTACAATCACTATTCAGGTCAACAGACGATACAGAGAAACCGCAACAGTTTTATGTCTCCGAAGACCAGTTGACCTCGTACAATCTAGGAGACGAAGATCATCCACGACCTGTAAAGATAAGGCAAAACTTATCGGAAATATTTAAGGCTGATTTGATTCGACTACTTCGCGAATTCTCAAACGTCTTTGCATGGGATTACAAAGACATGAAAGGATTAGATCCGCGCATCTATTAGCACATAGTCATGCTGAAGCCTGAAACTAAACTGAATAAGCAACCCAGCTACCGGATGAATCCCAATTATGCATCACAGGTAAAAGCCGAGCTTGATAGATTATTAAAGGTCAGATTCATCGTACCAATAGAACATGCTGAATGGATTTCACCAATTGTGATCGTACCAAAGAAAAATAAGCAACTGCGAATCTGTGTAGACTACCGGAAATTAAACGCAGCAACAGTACCGGATCCTTTCCCGATCCCCTTTCTGGATACCATGCTTGATAGGGTAGCAGGCCACGAAATGTATTCATTCTTAGACGGATACAGTGGTTACAATCAGGTTAGAATGGCTAAAGTAAATATACCAAAAACTGCCTTCATTACCAATTGGGGTGTCTTTGCTTGTACAGTAATGTGGTTTGGGTTAAGAAATGCACCAAGCACCTTTCAGCGATGTATGCAGGAGATTTTCTCTCCTTATCTCAATTCATTTATGCAAGTATATCTCGATGACTTCTCGATTTTTGGAAAGATGATGGCACATTTGCTTCATCTACGGTGCTGTTTCCAAAAGTGTCGAGACTACAGACTCTGCCTTAACCCAAGCAAATCTGTGTTTGCCATTTCATGTGGCAAACTACTTGGTCATATTGTATCTGCCCAAGGTATCCGAGTAGACCCAGATAAGATTTCGGCAATTTTAGAAGCCCTAGTACCCACTACTCCGAAAGAAGTAATGCGTTTCATGGGTCAAGTACGGTGGCATGGCAGACACTTACGATGGCTTGCTCATCTGGCTGTACCACTGAACAGACTAATCACCAAAACTCCCCGACAGTTCGAATGGACTCAAGAATGCCAAACCACATTTGATCGACTCAAGTATTTATTGACGCAGGCACCAATCTTACAACCACCGGACTGGGACAATCCATTCCATGTTTTTGTCGACGCTTCAGATATTGCGATCGGCAGTATTTTGATGCAGCAAACACATAAGTGGTTTCGCCCTGTTTATTACGCCAGCAGAAGGCTTGCACCTGCAGAAAAGAACTATTCTACCACCGAAAGAGAATGTCTAGGATTAATTTACTCCATCAAAAAGTTCAGACATTATCTACTAGGCCGGAAATTCACCTTTCATGTGGATCATGCTGCCCTCGTCTATCTAGTAAGACAACAACATTTAGGTGGACGATTAGCACGATGGGTACTACTCTTGCAAGAATTCGACTATGAAGTCATTCACCGACCTGGAAATGCACATGCCTTAGCAGATTTCTTATCTCGTCTAGATTCTGGTGAAGCTCCGATAGGCATAGATGACACGACTCCAGCAATTTATAGTTCTGAGCCATTGACCGATGAGACTGCCGAATCACAAGCAACACCTACATATTATGATCAGATTCTAACTTTTCTCACCGAAGGATGCTTTCCATCTGAGACTGCCAAGGCAGTTCGAAGGAAAATTGCAGTCTTTAGCCGCCGATTCCGGTTAGTTGTGGGAGAACTATATTATGTAGATCACACCGGAATCTTACTTCGATGTGTTCCTCCGCATGAAATTAACACGGTCATCACAATGGCTCATTCGACCCCTACTGGTGGTCACTTTGCCACAGATTTGACTCACCGGAAAATTCTGCAAGGAGGTCTCTGGTGGCCAACTATGTACAAAGATGTGGCCCAATTGGTCAAAAACTGTGATACCTGTCAAAGGTCTGGACAACCACTGCAACGACACTTCTTTCCCTTGCAGCCTATTATGCCACTCGAACCATTTCAGAAATGGGGATTAGATTTTATCGGTCAATCACACCTCCAGCAGTCTTCAGTAACAACAGATACATACTAACCTGTACAGACTATGCAATGAGATGGGCAGAAGCTTGGGCTTTACGGTCTGCTACAGCGGTTGTAGTAGCAAAATGTCTGCTAAATGATGTCTTCCCACGATTTGGCTTACCACTCGAGTTAGTGACAGATCAAGGTACGCACTTCGTAAATCAGTTAATGAAGGTACTCACCCAATCATTCCAGGTGACACATAAACTCAGCTCTCCATATTACCCTCGCGCCAATGGTTTGGCCGAAAGTACAAACAAATCACTATTGAATATCCTCCGGAAACTGATCATGGAAGCACCGGAAAGATGGGATCAACTACTACCTGCAGTATTATGGGCATACCGAACTACATATAAGGTAACAACGGGCTTGACACCCTTCAAGCTAGCTTATGGCTTAGAAGCAATAGCACCCATGGAAGTAGTCATCCCAAGTC
This sequence comes from Ceratopteris richardii, assembly GCA_020310875.1. Lineage (NCBI taxonomy): Eukaryota > Viridiplantae > Streptophyta > Polypodiopsida > Polypodiales > Pteridaceae > Ceratopteris > Ceratopteris richardii. The sequence continues at coordinate 146,267,920 of CM035422.1, forward strand.
TGCGTGTAGCAATCACTCAGAAGATGCTACCGGAAGATTCGCTGACAGCACGAATGGAAGCACTTAGAGAACTTGATAAACACCGATGGCTCAACTTTTTAACCATACGCAAAGTACAACTAAGGCAAGCCAAGACACACGATCGATATTTGAAGACTCCAATCTTTTCGGTAGGTCAGCTTGTACTCTTCTATAACGCAAAATCCGATAGAGCAGCAGGAAAGTTCAAACTACGATGGCTCGGCCCTTTTAAGATCTCAGAGCAAGTCGGTCCGGCAACTTTTCGGTTGACTACGTTGACCGGAAATCCACTCCCAAAAGTAATCAATGGGTCGAAGTTGCGGCCATATCATCACGCCACTAGCCCGCATTAAATTTTTTGGCGATGGACCGTGTTTTGTTTAATCTTTTCCTTTTTTTTCTTCTTTCTTCTTTTTATAAATAGCCGTGTTTTGTACAATCTTTATGTGACCAGCCGCCCCCCTTTACCAGTCACTCGAGTACGCACACCTGCATGAAAACAAGCATCATTCCCGCACTGCACAATGATACCCACCCCTTTTTCCTCCCCACCGTGTTGTTCCTACTTAACTCTATCAACAGCGCCGAACATGCTATTGTGTTGTATGTTAGTATTCTGAGCCCTCGTGCATTCTGCATCCGTGTTCATTGTCTGTCTCAGTAAACGCCATGGAAGCAATAGCCAACTATGCTGCCTTCCGTGATGGTATCCCTACCGAGGTAGGTGAATACCTGCGTTGCAGAGGGTTGGCCAACTTCGCTGAGTTGCCTTGGCACTCGGTGGAAGCCCATCCTTTCTTCACACAAATCATCACCGCCATTGCTCAGTCCCCTGCCACCGAACGCCAATGGGTCTTCCTCTCGCTCCCTTCGCGAAGAGTCATCACCTTCCAAGTCTTCGCTGAAGCCTATCGCCTCAACCCGCAAGGCCATGAAAATGGCCCTAGTATTCCCACCGCCCGCATGACCGAACTATTCCCCCGCTCTTCGTCCAACGAATACGCCATTCTCTGCCGCCCCGAACCCGAACGATCCGCCCTGCAATTCTTAGTCGCCATACTCAACCTGCAGAAGTGCACCTACGTCATCTCACGCCCATTCTATTCCGCTTTAGATTTAGCTGCCCAAGAACCCGTGAACTTCGCATCATACTTTTTCCTTAGAATCCATAAAGAATGTGTAGCTATAGTGAAGCAACTCCAAAAGTGTACCACCCCGCACTCTCGCCTTCCCCATATCATCTCATTCCTTTTCCCAGCCATCCTTGCCGCACAACCACCACCCCAAGGTCCCATACTTAGGCACGAAGAATCAGTTCAACCACTCGACGACGAGGAAGAAGAAGATGAGGAGATCAACCAGCTCTTCCACAATAAGAGAATTCGGATCAGCTCCTCAGAAAGCGAAGTACAAGGATCCGCCGGAAAGAATCAGGACACTCGAAACGAAGAACAAGAAGAGACCTTCCACGACACATCCACTTCCATCCACAATGAATCATCGGCCGACCACCTCGACCAGCAGAATCACACAGAAAAAGAACCAGTCTCAACCGAAGAAGCATCAGCACGACGAGAAGACGAACAACAAGTGATCAACAGCGCACTCGACACCCTACTGAAGGCCGTAGAATCCACCATCGCCCACAATACAAGTGAACACCAACCCATCCATCAAGTAACTCACACTGCATCCCCTGGTCCTCAATCCCCACCAATCACCCCTTTCCCCCCGCCAATTTCCGAATCTTCTTCATCCTCCCCCAATTATTCACCCCCGACATCCCCCCAAATCCTCTGCACCATCACAACACCCGCTCCTCCTTCCCTCTGTTCCGATCTTTTCTGAACTGGCTGCCATGGGCCAAATGCTCATTACCCTCTCACAACAACTTCCGGTACAGCTGAGTGAGGTCGCAAATACCATTCGGCAAGACCTACAGCATAAAGTCGACCTCCTGGAAGCTGACATCAGCCCACTCCAAGAAGAAGTCGACGCCGTAAAAGTAGAGAATCATCAATTACAGACACAATTAGCAGACCTCCAAGCGCAATTTTCGGAACAACAGGCCTTGATACAGCAAAGGGATGCAGCACTGGAGCAGCTTGCCGCCAAAGACCAGCTATTACACGCAGCACACGAAGAAATCCGGGAATTAAAGACCGCACTCCAAGAGAAAGAAGACATCAACTCATCCCTCGAAGAATTGGTCGAAGAAATGAAGGCCCAGTTGCAGGAAACCATCCAGAAGAATCAAGACCAACAGAGAGAAGCAGAACAAGTCCAAGACGAGCTACGAAGAGCCCAGGAATGTTTGGATGAGGTAAACAGAATGCTGAGACACCAATTAACCAGGGAAGCAAAATACCAAAAAGATCTGGCACATGCTCGAAGAGAACGAGATGCATATTCCAAAACGGTTGAATTTCAGAACCAGCAACTCGAGCGACTCGATAACCAATTGCGAAATCAGAAGGATCGAGTCACGGATATGCAGCAAAAAGTCACCGAAATGAAGACATCCCGGGACGCTGCATTATCCAACGAATTCTATTTAAAAGAGGCCTTCTTACAGACCCAGGCCGAAATTTTGTTAACCCAAGCCATAGCCATTAGCTCCGTTAGAACCGACGCTCAGTTATTAGAACCCAATACTTTAGTTCAGATGATAGAAACCATTAAAAAAGAAAATCACCCGAACATTTAGGCTCGCCCGCAATATGTATTTAGAAGGACTTGTAGCAGAACCATAGGAACCTGCGGGTTCGAGTCCACCGTGCGTGCCAGTGTTAGACGGCCGCCGAACAAGGACAAATGTACTAGGACAGGTGTCTTAAATGTAAAAGAACCTTTCGGGAAACGCGCAGGTAACTAAAGATTCGCGCACCCTTGTAAAAAATCTTCTATATAAGGAAATGAAAGAAGAGTGGCCGAGAGCCCGTTTTTTGGGGAATTGTAAGTGTATTGGTTGTAGTTTGTAGAGCATTGAGAAGAGTGAACTCTACTCGGTTCTGTTCTGTCTGTTCTGTGCTCCGTCTAGTCGTTTATTTGCACCATAGTGCAGAGTGCGAATTAGTAATCTCGTGTTACGAATCTGCTCGGTAATGGTTGAATGTGCCTCTGAGTGCTAATAAGTTGCAGTGTGTTACTTGTCAGTAGTATGCTGAACAAGGAATGTGGAAGTGTGGAAAGTAGTCCCGAACTGTTCGCGTGTTAACATTTTTTGTAAGTGACCAAGATCGATGCATTAGTCTACGTTCACTATTGATTCCGATCACATGACGACTAGTATCTGTAATGGTTGAAGTGCGAGTAGGTCATTGTTAAGTCTGTAACGAGTCGATTGTTGTCAAGACATTTGTTGCTCGTAGTTGGTATACGATGAGTTCAATCATCTTCATTCATGTAAACTGAGTTCTTTGAGATTCCATTTACTGGCTTGCATTACCTCCTTTGAATCAGCACATCTTTAATCTGATTCTTCCATAGAGCAGAGTTTGTACCATCAAATTTTTGGATCTCAAAATGGTCTTTACCATGCAAGTTATAGCTCTTCCTCGGAACACCGGCACTAGACCGAGATCCACCAGAGGTGCTTGAGACCTTTGATGCCATGATGGTAGAGAATTGAATAGAATGATAATGGAGCTAACAGAGTCCAAACCCCACTAAGGCTCAAAGAAGGATGACCAAGTGTCAGACTCTAGGAGAGAATTAAGTAGTAAAGAACAATAACAAACAACCAAAAGGAATATGTGAGAATAAACATGTTCACACCAATAGGTGTATCAAGGAATAAATTGGCCATTGTATACTTGACAAAACCAAAACTCTTGAAAAATTTTGCCATAGTATCCTCTGCAAAATGAGCATATGACTAGTGTAAAAATCTCATAAAACTGCAAGTACTGATATGTTTACTTGCATAGTGAATCACTGACTCCAATGCATATAATCAGTTACCCAAAAAAAGCCAACTAGGCTTATCAAGCACCTATGGAAAACTATCATACATCTCCATGGCAAGGTTGGGAAGTCTTCCACCTACATCACTGAAGAGATATTGACATTTGGGTGTCTTCCACTTAAGAAAACCTCACCAAAAACCTCTTTATCAAACATAAAAGGCTTTATGCAAAGACGTAACCGCTATATCAATGACTAGATGGACGTACATAAGCGGTATCCATAGAAGCGTACATGGTGTGTATGTGCTCAATTTATGCAGTAAAATGCCACTAAAAGGTTGAATTCATTGCTCAAACATTGGCAGACAACACTTGCAAGTGTCTTCTTTAGGCTCAAAAACTTGCATAGACTTGCGGTGACTTCTCCCACCACAACTAAAACCTTTCAAGAAACCTGTAGATTAACTAGTGTGGATGAAAAACACAGCCCCAGAAGGTGAACATTCATTGTTGAAGAAATACAAAAAAAACTCTTCTTGATGTTTTTGGACCTCTGTGAAGAGAACTATGCACAAAATTACTCTAAAATGGCTCAAAAACACCCCAAAAATGCTTCAAAAATAGTCTTTGAAAACAGAGAATGAAGCTTTGAGGACCCAAAACTTGTTGATGATAATGTAAACCTTAGTCTTTTGCCTTATTCAAGCACCACAAGAGTGTAGCTTAGTGGCAAGAGATTGCCATGGTTAAGCGAGCTCCGAGGGGAACAACAATGGGATGGGTGACCTCCCGAGAAGTATTGGGAACCTTAGCCTTCCTTTGATCATTGAGATCCTCCCTTGCATGCAGCCAACGATGCCAATGGTGAATTTGGTGACTCAGATAACAAGGTATGCCAAGGTCTATGCCTTGGTCTCCACCTTAGTCAGAAGCCTTGGGTGTGTGCTCGCTTCGCTCACAGAAAAGGAACAAAGCTTTTGCATCAAAATGCTCTGATACCAGTGAAGTATTTCAACAGTGATACACTCCACTACGCTTTCCTTTTTGAGATCTCCATGATGATATTTTTGGATTAGAAAACCAAACTCCAAGCACCACACACAATACTCTGCACAAAGGCTACAACATACACAGAAAAACATAGTACACATGGAGCATGGAAACAGACTACTTAGGTGTTACAAAATGTGATTGAACTTATAGTTTGTGGCTGACCAGACCACTATATGTTTTATTAAAGAGCATATACCAAAGTATCTGATGGCCATTTGACCTTTCAGATGGACATTAACAATAACACGTTCACGCATGATCCATAAATACTCATGCTTTGAACATAACATGTATGTATGTGTGTGCATGTGTACACACACACACACACACACACATACATATATATATATATATATATATATATATATATATATATATATATATATATATATATATATATATATATATATATATATATATATATATATATATATATATATATAATATGTGTGTGTGTGTGATTGTGTCTATGTGTGTATGTGTGTATGTATGTATCTATGTATGTATGTGTATGTGTGTATGCATGTTCATAAATGTGTATGTATTTATTATGCACATTTGTGTATGTATATGTGTGTGTATGTGTATGTATGTGTACGTTTATATGTATGTATGCATGTATGTGTAAGTGTATGTATGTATATATGTGTAAGTGTATGTATGTGTGTATGCATGTTTATTAATTTAAAGTTTTTTTTTAATATACTAATCCTTTCTTTGTTTGAGATTAAAATAACAGGAGAGATTGTATGGCATAAAAAAATAAAGAGAAAGGCTAGCATACCACCTGAGACATGGCAATATTTTCATAGATAGCTACATCTTTAGGAATCATTTCCTCAACAAAAGGTATACAAAATAGTTTTTATTGTTGCGAGTTATAATTCTCATATGTTTTATAAATATTTTCCATTTAATCTATGTCCTTTTGTTTCATAAAATAAACACAAATTGCTACAAAGGAGAGAGTTGAGTTAGGTCATATGTTGCACTTATGCCAAATGGGCAATCATGGTTTTGTTGCTACATTTGTAAGTATATGTATGATTGAAACAATATTTTTTATTTTATTTAAAACACTAATCATTAATCATTTTTATTTGTTTGAATGCAATGAAAAGATTATGGTTGATATTTGTAACGTTCCTTGGCAAACCCATAAAGATGAACACTCGGACACACAAAAGACATATGCAAAAATTAGTGTCATTTATAAAAAAAGAACCAAATAAAGGATTTAAAATAAAATATTCAGTAATGAAGAGAAATCTTATGGTAATTCTCTGAATTGTAGCCTCCTTCACTTTGATGCACAAGTCTTCTTGTAATAGGATTGATCGCTACCCAAAGAAGTGTGCAATCTACCAAATTTAGAAAAAGTTGATTCTCCACAATCACTTTCGCAAAAGCATGCATTTCTAGTAGTCAAGCACTTTCTTTGATGGTACCTATCCAAAAATAAAAGAAAAGCACCAAAAAGACATATTCAAAGACATCCATAATAAGGCATGACAACACGTAAGCATCAAAATCACAGATTCGAATAGAAATAGAGAAGCCATGTTTTTTCTTATGTTGGAAAATGGCACTTTTCGAAGCCTTGTAAAAGTGAGAAATTAACTTAAGCTTGTGAAAGACACTTAAAAAAAAAAAAATTTATTTGCACAATAGTGTTAGAGATGACCTGGGTCCAAATCCACCTCCAAGTATCTCTTTTGATCCCTGCAAGTTTAAGAATTCTAGGGGAGAGAATAAAATCAAGGAATTTTCTTATATTGAACTAAATGTAGAGCTCTAAACGAGGTACTTAAAACATGATTCACAAAAATTTCACAAAGGCACTTTTATTTGTTTGTGCATGCTCTACCTTTCTCTCATATAGAATTTCTTTGAGTCATACCTTGTCTACTCATCTGTGCCAAATTTTCTATATTATCAGAATTTCTCTTTCTCTGAGTCATATCTTGTCTCTTGTGCACCAAATTTTTTATAATATCAGAATTTCTCTTTCTCTGAGTCATATCTTGTCTACTCTTCTCTTTCTTTGAGTCATACAACGTTTTCTCTAAGTCATATTCACATCTATAATATTAGAATTTCTCTTTCTCTGAGTCATATCTTGTCTACTCTTCTGTGCCAAATTTTCCCTTATCTTGTGTAAGTTCTATTTTTCTCACTATTCTTAAGTGATCAGAAGCTTATGATTGAGGAATCATTACAATATCCTACAAAAAAAAGGAAATCAAATTTGCTATACATTATGGACATTGCCGTCTGAGTGAGTACATGTGAGATCATCTAGATGCTTTTGTGAATATTATTAAAGTAAGTGCATATAATTTATTTTATTTTTATTGATGTTTTATATGTTTTAGCTATTTATGTTTGTTATATGTAATACAGGAGTATTATGGAGAGGCAGATATGGATGAGGTGGAGAGATAGACATAGGAGGGCCAATATTGATCATCACAGAGTGCTAACCCCTCTACCCATGATGCCTCTTTAGGATCATGAAGATGCGGATGATCATGATGATGAGGATGATCATGATGATGAGGACGATGATGATGATGTTGATGATCATGATCAAGGAGGGGACTCAGATGATTGACATTTTACATTCAAAGAGTTCCAAGAAATCACCTGCTATTGTCTACACCCTCTCTCTCTCTCTATAGACATGCGAGTCCTTAAGCTTGCCATCGTTGAACTACAATGAGTGCACCAATGGGCATAGGATGAGATTGACCTTCACTTGCATCCACTTTACCCACAAATCTATAATGCAAGACCTCAAGGCACTAGCAGACAAATGTCTGAAAATTTTGAGTACTTTGGTTTCCATACCGACTTGCATGTGTCCTTCCACAGAGCTAGTCATGTGATTACTCGGAAACTACCTACCATTCTGCATCAGGTACCAGGATCTGAGTCTATTGTGTAATCACTAGAGGTGGCCCAATCGAGACTCTGGTTGTGGAGAAGGTTGAGGCACGAGCTTTCTGTTTTCTATGTCATATATATATCATGTGCTCCCATCTACCAGAGCTTTCCATGGGGAGAGTAGCATGGGAACATTTGAAGGATAGGAAGCAAGAATCAAAAGTCAATTGGAATTGTTGCACGATTAGATGAACTAATAGATGGACTATGGTATTTGGGGGCCAGATCTCCATTATTTGTTCAAAGATGAGTGCTTTTTGAAACCCAAGACTACAAACAAGCTCGCTATGGAGGGAAAAATAAATCTTATGATTTCCTAGAGAAACATTTCTTATGGCCGCAAATGCATGATGATGTTTTAGTTTTTTGGTGAATATGCCTCTACCATCTCGTCCATGAGATGTTTTCAGTATGGAATTCATAGTCAACTTGCGTGAGTCTCGAGGGTTCAACACAATTTTTGTGGTTGTCAACTTCTTTTCAAAACAGGCACACTTCATTCCAGCGAAGTCACCTTTGGCTTCCCTTTAAGTACTATGAGGGTGACCTCATAAAACATCCGACTTTCTGCAAGCTTTCAGTGCCTTCCAAGAGATCTCTAGTCCTTGGCTCCAACCCCTCACTTCAGATGCAAGCTTCCTTCTTTCTTGTAACAACCGCCCACCATTTTGGGCTCTTGACAATATAATCAATGTTTTGGCAATCCTGCATACTCTTTGCTCATACTTGCTATGTTTTGTGTTGCAGGTACATGGAATTCCAGGGCTCCCACAGGGCCTTTCGACTTTTGGCTACCTCTAGTGCTCTTCATTCCAGGTGTGAGCATAACAAGGGGGGGTGTTAATAAACACAAGTTGTTTCCGAATACAGTTCTTATGCTGATCATAAATAACCAGATGTTAGGTGCAACAGATTCACTAGATGTATCAAAAAAATAAAATCGGTATGCATAGGCGTGAAGGGATGTTTTAAAATTGGAAGTTGACAGCAATGATCATGAAAAACCTTGTTGTGAACAAATGAAAATACCTAGTCTTCTAAATCTTAGCTAGGTTTGAACTTTGGAGCAAGTAACTCGAGACTTGGGAGTCTCTTAGCTTGCAGGGAAAAGTAGGTTGGAAGCTGGACTCTAGAATGACGCTCTGACACAGAGTCCTAGAGAGAATGAAGTTATGGAGTTGTCACTCCAAATTCCTATTAAAGGTGTAAAGTAAAGGTATCCACAAGCAAGAACCAGTAAAATAAAAAACAATCCTAAATCTTACATGATTCAAAATAAGGGCATTAAATTGAAAAGACTAGTTTTTGCCAATCCTAACCAGTACAATTACACTATAAAGACGGTTTTTGTAAGCAATGCTTGACCATAGGCATCATAAAGACATGAATGCTACTTTGAACTTCAATGCTTCTTTGAACTTCACCCAAAACATCTTGTGTGCAAGAAGTTGTCTCATTTGCTCACTTCCCTCCCTGTCTTTCCCTATTACCCTCTCCACCAGCAAGAACGTTCTCAGGTTTTGCACATTGTTGCTTAAACCAGCTTGATTCTTCTACCATGCCATGGATGGACCTCTTACTATTGTCTACGGACCTCTTACTCCCTCTCTCTCTCTCTGACTCACTATAGACATGCGAGTCCTTAAGCTTGCCATCCTTGGTCTACAATGAGTGCACCAATGGGCACATGATGAGATTGACCTTCGCTTGCATCCACTTTACCCACAAATCTATAATGTAAGACCTCAAGGCACAAGTAGGCAAATGTCTAGAAAGTTTGAGTACTTCGGTTTCCATACCCACTTGTGCATGTCCTTCCACACAGCTAGTCATGCAATTACTCGAAAACTCCCTACCATTCTGCATCAGGTACCAAGATCTGAGTCTATTGTGCAAGCATGAGAGGTGACCCAAGTGGGACTTAGGTTGTGGAGAAGGTTGAGGCAAGAGCTTTTTGTTTTCTATGTCATACATATATCATGTGCTTCCATCTACTAGAGCCTCCCATGGGAGCAAAAAGCTCATTTGTGTCCCTCCAAATGTGTATTTCATGTTGAGCGGATTATGCATCCAAACTTTCGTGAATAGCTTCTATTTTTTCATTTATAGCAAGGTTGTTACAAAATGGAACTATATAATCTTTTTGTGTCGTGAAGCACTGATCTACCTTGATGCAGTTAACACATGTGTATTAACCTAGCTTCTTCTTATCTACCCTCTTCAACCAAAATCCTATGATTTTACAGGCATAGGTTTTGCACTAGGAGTTTTTATGCCACCTTGTTCCCATGGTACTAGAAAACTTATTGCTACAATAGTCGCATTTTTTTCATGATTCCTTGCTTACATTTTCTTAGACTTCTAAGGTACAAGGAATAACATTACTTGTGATTATAATTTATACTCCTCTTGTTTCCCTCATATGGAGAGAGGCAAGGAATTAGAATAAGAGCATGTATGTGAGTGCCTAAAATTGTCTTTTATAGATCCCTATTGAGAGCCAAATGACACTTGCCTCATGTCCTTTCCCCATGGGTAGTTGTCCTCTTCGTAGGCCCAAAGTGCCAATTCCCATCTTACATACATCTTATTCATCTTCATTTTTGACGATCTCTTTTTCATCTCCATTTAGGGAGGTTGAAGTTCTTTTTAATGGGATCAGCTGCAATGCATGTTTTGAGCTTAGAGCATCACTTGCGCACCCCTTCTCTTTTCTTTGGTATTCCCTATGTCAATAACACATGCAGATGCATTTGTTTTATTATTAAGCATCTCCAATTTTAAGTATGATGGTTCACGCTCTTGGCCCAACATACCATATCTAGTCCTCTTGTATTTCACTCAGCTTGTCTCTCAAGACATTAAGGCTTTTTCTAAATGGACACGACACTCTCTAAGTCTACCACATATCCTTAACTCTATGATTTGTGTATCACAAGTATAGGTAGGCACAAATACTACATCCATAATAAAAAATTGAACACAACACTTGTTGGCATACAAAGCAACAAAGGAGTCATGCACAATACGGCAACAAGGCCAGATCATTTTTTCCCATAGATTATGTACAACTCAAGTGATTTTAATCACTACACAAACATTGTAAATCCCGTTTTTGGTAGAATAGACTCCATTTTGTGCAAGCCGAGGAGTCCTCGAGCTTGAGGAGTATTAGAAGTACCATCGTACCAGTTTTCATAATTTTTAGACTTCGTTTGAGCCCTCAAATAAGCCCTGGAACCTAATTTTTAACCAGGCCGGACACTAGGTCTGGACAGGGCCAAAACTAGTCAAAAAACTATAAAAAGAGCTAGAGAGCTCATTTTTGAGGTTAGATTGTAATTGAAACGAACTTGTAAGAGCTATTGAAAGTAATCTAAAGAACTCCATTGATTCTCTCTCTTTGTCTTGCCGTGTGTGCGCGTGTGTGTGTATGTGTGTGCATGCTTGTGTGCTTCTCACTCTCGCACTTGTGCCGCCACTTGCTCGAGGTCTTCATACCATCCTCACGTCTTCCCGGATTGACATTAAAGGAGGTGCTACTCATCATTGAGCTACACCAAATTTTGGCGCCGTTGCCGGGGATCGAGCTTTGAGGACGAGCGTGTGATGGTAAGACGTAGAGTTGACGCGTTGGAGTTGTAGGTATTTTCTTCACTCTCATCGATTTTCTTTTACTTTCTTCACCATCTTCATCACCATCATCATCATCACCACCTCCCACGTCCATCTCCATCATCGCGAAAATTTCAGTTTTTTGACTATATCCCCATCTCCACCTCATTTCCCTCATTTCACTTGTGAGAGAGAGCGAGAGAGCGAATTTGCATGCGCTGTTTTTGCATGTTTCTTGAGCTATTTTGCAGGTTTTTTGCTGTACCATCATCCCCAGCAGTGTGCGCAGGTACGACAGGCTCTGCACAGGTCCCGGGACGACAACCTCTGTCTATCGCGACAGACAGAAAATCTTAAAATTTTTTGAATGCATGATTAGCACTGTAACCTACACCTTGAGGGCACTCTAGATCTCTAGAAGTTTTTCAAAAATTTGCGTTTTTTCAGTCTATCGTGACAGACAGCGTCTATCGCGACAGACACCGTCTATCGCGACAGACAGAGACCCACGACAGACAGCGTCTATCGCGACAGACACCGTCTATCGCGACAGACAGAAATCCGCGACAGATACCGTCTATCGCGACAGACACCGTCTATCGCGACAGACAGAATTTCGCGACAGATACCGTCTATCGCGACAGACACCGTCTATCGCGACAGACAGAAATCCGCGACAGATACCGTCTATCGCGACAGACACCGTCTATCGCGACAGACAGAATTTCACGACAGATACCGTCTATCGCGACAGACACCGTCTATCGCGACAGATAGAAATCCGCGACAGATACCGTCTATCGCGACAGACAGAAATCCGCGACAGATACCGTCTATCGCGACAGACACCGTCTATCGCGATAGACAGAATTTCGCGACAGATACCGTCTATCGCGATAGACACCGTCTATCGCGACAGACAGAAATCCACGATAGACACTGTCTATCGCGACAGACACCGTCTATCGCGACAGACAGCCCCCACGATAGATTGTGTCTATCGCGACAGACACCGTCTATCGCGATAGACAGACATTTTCGGCAAAAAATTAAAAGCTAAAATTTTGGCTATATTTGCACTCTCAAGTACTCATGTACTTACAAAGGCCTTAGAAATTGCATTAAAACCCTGAAAGGATCTGTTTGTCTAGTAACCCCCTAAACCCTGAACGGTCATAACTTTTTCATATGAAATCCATTTTCTGAGCTCTAGGGCTTGTCGGAAAGCTCGTGACATATACTACACGCCCTCAACTGTTTTTTATAAGAATACCGCGTTGATTTTCAGATAGGATATTTGGAAGTTGACACACAGAGGGGTAGGAACACCAAGGGAGCTCTAGAGGAAATTTCTAGCAATACAAAAGGGGGAACAAGGGTCATTAAAAAAGTGTCTGAAATAAATTGTCTGTCAATTGAAAGATCTACTTGGAGCTAATCTTGGGATTTATGCAGGCCTATTGAGAAGCAATTGAGAGTATCCAAGCAAGGGTGTGGCACACGCTTGAGAATCAACTTCTCGAGCACTAAAGAGCAAGGTTCGGCAAGAAAGGTCGGAATATTCTCAACTCCTCTTCGTCAATTCCTAGCTTAGGCTAAGAACGATTAGAAGTAGGAGTAAGTCAAGGCGACGATAGGCCACTATCAAGTTGAAGACTACCTAAAAACTCAAGTTCAAGCTAAAAACTTAATCTCTGTACTGTCGACAACACAAAGGAAAGAACCTAACGTGGAACGATCAACCTGAAAGTACGAAGAACATTCAAGTATTCCTGACGACGTAATAGCAGACAAGACTTTAAACACGAGGAATAACTAAAAAGAATCAAGTGACTGGTACCAATTGATCGGCAACGAGGTTGTACGCTGGGCAAAGAATTGGGCTACTTAGATAGGCATATGAACCTTAGATCAGGACGACACCTAGTAAGAGAGAGACAAAGCCTTAGGTCTTCAGAGGCTAGTGTCAATCACACTACAAGGTCTTGGACCCAGCAGTTGAGTCACCACTCTCATTACTCTAGCTCTGATACCAGTGAATCAGGGATGTCTCAAGGTATGGACAGACCTACGAGAAGTTCAGGTGTGCCTTACTTGTACAAGGTAGAAGGCCCTTACAAAACACAGTTGGAATACCTTAGGACCAACCGATTAGGTGCGAGCATCTATGAGGACGGCCTAGGAAGATCAGTGGTCCAGATTAAAAACCCTGACCAATCCATAGGACTAGAGCACCCAGCTGTCAAGTTTGAAAACGGTGCATACCTGGACAAGGAAGGAACCATATACGTAGTCACCAGTCATCCAGATAGGACAGATGAATTTGGAAATGTAATCTCAGAAGCGGACTTAGGTGACTTGGAACAAGGAAACATAGGTGTAGAACCTAGAACCCCTCGAGGTAAATCAGTTCTCACTAGGATTATCACGCCTGAGTGGGTCCCCCAAGATAACAAGTGCATAGATTTGCTTCTCAATCGAGAAACGGACGAAGCCTTTTGGAGGTATAAACCGGATCACCCAACTGATATAGGAACAATCATGATCTATGAGTTTAAGGATCCAGATAGCCCAGGTAGAGTGACCTACTTAGACCACACTTCGGAGAGGATCTTTGTGGTGACAGAAAATGATAGGCATGCTTACACTTGGAAGGGCGAATTCATTTTCCCCCAACCAAGATCAAATGTATCCTATGGTCACCCTGGAGCTGGAACATCCCAGGCTCATGGTATGCAAAGAGACAGAAGTAAAGATAGACCAGAAGTAAGTTTTGCCAATCCAGTGGGCAGAGAAAGAACGAGAACGGAGACGAATAGGGTAGAACCTGAGATGCTTAGAGCCCACAGGAACCAAAGAAATGCAGATGGATTCCCTCTGCCGAGGCCTAGAGAGCACACAAGAACTTTGAGACCCACCCAGCTAGTGAAGTCCATGAAGAATTACTTTGACGGCACAGGAGATCCCTATGATCATGTGGCGGAGTTCAAGCAAGTCTTGAGAGCTGAACAAGTTGAGGATCTATTCACGCAGTACAATGCCTTCGGTCTAACCCTGAGGAATACGGCACTTACATGGTTTCAGCCATTGGATGAGCGCCAGTTCAGGAGCATAGACCAACTCCTAGAAGCATTTATTATTGAGTTCTCCAAGAGTGGCATAAGACACAACACCTCCTCACTGATTCACAGCTTCAAGCAAACCCCTCAAGAGACTGTGAGACTTGCAGGAAGAAGATTTAGACAATATCTTGAAAGGTGCCCTATTTCGGAGCTACCCACATCTGCTAAACAAGTAGCCTTATTCCTTGACGGACTGCTGAGTACGAAATTGAGATCCTATGTGTATCTGAAAGACCCTAGGACTATAGAAGAGTGTGTACGTATGTGCATTGACATTGAAGATAACCTAGGAGAAGAGCTAGAGCTGTCCAAAATTTACAAAGATTCAGATAGTGCATCTAGTCAATCTTCCACACAAGCCACATCAATTGAGGAACTCGCAGAGAAAGTGGCCCAGAAATTAGGTGTAACTAGCAAACAAATTCCAAGATTTGCCCCTGCGAAAAGGTGCTATACATGCGGTGGTGACCATATGGCGAACGTTTGTCCCATTATGGCTCAACCCCAAGTTAATCCTAGTAGCCAGTACTGCACCATAGAACGGAAGTACACAAACCACACTGCGCAAGATTGCCCATACAACAAGCAGGCAGTTAGGCAACCCTACCCTCAGCCCTACCAACAAGGCAGATACCAGAACCAGTACCCTCCACCACCACAATATGCTAGACCCCAACAAACTTACCAACCACAATATCAGGCCCAACAGAGACCCCAACCGGTGCTAGCTCAACAGCCTCCAAACCCCGCTAATGTGATTCCAGTAAAGTATGCTGTTGCAGAAGAAAACTTGAATAGGGCCATAGTACCAGTAACCCCATTGATCTCAGAAAGTGACCCGAGTGACCATAGCTTTGATTCTACACATGTCGATAGTCCCCAGGCTTACTACATGCAGTCTTCCGAACATGGTGAGTCCTACTATAGTGAAGAACCAAGTGAAACTAGTTGGGAGTCAGATTACACGAACGTCATGTACGCAAACCCCAATCCTAGGCCTCAATCCAGGCAAGTAAGACCTCCATTCCCAAGAGGACCGTGCTACAGATGCCAAGGAGATCATCTCATCCGTGATTGTCCCCTGCCTCCACCTACACAACCCCAGTCAGTAACGATCCAAGGTTTTTGCCCAGATTGTGGAAAAGAACATCTCTTACGAGATTGCCCTAAGAATCCTAATAATGTGCCAAAAATCACTCCGATCAACGTTATTGGGTTAGTGGTAGATTCCACAGGAAGTGTCACTTCCACTGCTCCCGTACAGGTAGTCACTCGAGCTCAAGCATTGCAGCAAAACCAAGGGGTAGGCAAGGAAAAGAGCCCAGACGCTAGCGATACTGAGAGCCAAAATAAAAAGAGAACTAGAGCTTGGAAAGATAGCCGCGAACGCATGAAAAGGCAATGGGCAAAGAAGATGAGTGAACTTGAGGAAAGTCTACGAGAAACCAAGGCTAAAATCATAGAGATCACATCTCAACCGCACTCTCACACGTTCCCACCGCTACCATCCCCATCATTCTCCATCCCTCCACCCTCTAAGACACCCCACGTAACCCGCCCACCACCCCAAACAGGATCAGTATTAGCTGATCCCACTCCTGAAGACATAGACATGATGCTTAAAGCATATCAGGCCAGAATCCAAGAAGGGCCAAACGTCACGGATCATGACAAGTGCTATCCTAGAGCTGACCTAGAGATAGAAAGAACCAAACTGTGCGCGAAAATGGTCGCATTGGCTCAGACTATGTTTGAAGCCAGTCGCCTTTTCAATTACTCAGGCTCAGCCAAAACGCAATTACACTTGGATGGATTCCTAGAGAAGTTAGAGAGGATAATTGCAAGATCTGACAAGGAAGAAAAAAATCAAGACAAAGAAAAAGCAAGCAAAAACATGAATCATTCCCAATCGGAAGTTTATGTGGCCAATTCCACTAAACCAGACAGTTTCCCCTCCTTAGAAAGAATAGAGAGGCTAATTGCACAGTCAGAAAAGGAACCTACCCCTTAAAGAAAGGAAAGGGCAAGAGAACGGATAAGCCAGCCTCTTCAGGAAGCCCATGTGCCTCCTCAAGAAGCTTATCTCCCCCCCCAAAAGGCAGATGAGCCTCCCTCGAAAGCTCACGTACCTCCACAGGTTGCCTACATTCCTTCTCAGGGAATGTGTGAGCCTGTTCGGAAAAGTAATAGAATAAGTAATCCTCCCCAAGAAGCTTGTGCTCCAGCCATTTGCGAGAACGAGGAGAGAGTCAACAATAGAATAAGCCCTCCTTCCCAGGTTGCTTATGCGCCCAATTCTACGGAGCCAGACACTTCTTCTTCTATGAATCGGTTTGCACCAGACTTCCTACGAGAGATTCAAGAAGACAAATGGGATAACGAAAGCGAGGTCGCCCCTCCTTTTGAACTTGTGGACGATGCACACGACCAATTCCCACAAGACATCCCATCTATTTACGGGGAGCATGAGAGTGTTCAGTCTCACGAGAGATTAGACTTTGAGTCTAATTCCATACAAGAGCTACCCCACTTCACAGGCCCATGGGAAGCAAAGTCCACATGTATGAGAGCACCCACAGTCATGGTAAGGAACGACGACTCAGTCATACCTAGGAACACAGAGGTAGTGAAGAACACTAACGTGCAGTGTAATCTCAAGTTAGAAGAGCTACTCAAGGTTAGACCTGAATTATGGAAACATGTAGCCAAACAAGTACCAGAGATAGCAAAACCTCGTTCCCAGGTAGGATCCCATAGGACAGTGCCAGAAATTCCCTTGGATAAGATAGGAGATATGTGTGAAGGTGAAGAAGGGAACACCTATCTTCCCATCACCTACCAGGAATACACCACCAAGGCGATTTTGGACTCAGGTGCAGGAGTTGCAATTGCCACCACCTCCTTATGGAAGCGTTGGGGCAAGCCAGCACTCAGGCCAACGAGGATGAAATTGCAAATGGCCGATGGTCACATAGAGAGACCCTTAGGATTGCTAGAAGGAATAACTCTCACCACTTGTGGTGTCGAGTTTGAGCATAGCTTTGCTATATGTGACTTCAGCAAAAATCATGCCTATGAGATGATTTTGGGAAGACCATTCATGCGACAGTTGCAAGTGGTACAGGATTGGGGGACCAATTCTTTGTACCTGCAGCACTTAGGTGTTACAACCAAAGTCAATCTCAAGGATTATTCTCATAGAGATGTCCCTCCTATCCAATGGAATCCCATCCATAGAGCCAAAGATGATACTGAATCGGTGCATTCCATAGGGTCTGGATCCTCATGGATGCATGAAGATACTCACTTATGGATGTGCGAGGTAGCAGTAGAAGAAGAGAAGAGAGAGAAAGCCAGAGAGGTAGGTGCGAACGAAACTCATAGACCCATTCAAGACCCAGCCTATGCACCTATAGTCTTTCCAGATGAGGAGTTTGAACCCCATGGCTGGGCGGAAATTTTAGCAACAATGGACGTAGCCATCAATGAAGAACAATGGACACCTCACTGTGATGAGGATGGCTATGACATTTCAGTCTTCTCCATAGAGCCAATCATGGGAGAGGCAGTTTTAGAAGAATGCAAACCTAGCCCTGATGCATTTGAGGATGCAAGTGACTCCGATCTAGAGTCAATCATTATGGACCCACCATTTGCATCAGATGAAGAATACTTCCATGAAGTAGAATTTCAACCCCAGAGGCATGGAGAGGTTACGACTAATGTAAGATTAGCAACACATGTGAACCCGATGGAAGAAGGAAAGAAACGAAAGAAGAGAGAAGCCTCACCAAAAGAGGAAGAATCTTTGTTTGAGGTCCCAGAAAATTTTAAGAAGTATGAGATAGATGACAAGAGAGTCATGATTAGAATGCCTAAATGAGAGGCACAATCAGGAGAGGCCTATGATAACAAAGAAACTACCAAGAAAATCGTAGTGGCCCTAGAAGAAGGAGAGGAAAGATGTACGTACATAGGCCATGACCTAACAGAAGAAGAAGAGTACGAATTGATTGCCTTGCTAAGAGAATACAGAGATGTATTCGCTTGGAGTTACAAGGATTTGAAAGGTGTTGACCCG
Source organism: Ceratopteris richardii (assembly GCA_020310875.1). Taxonomy (NCBI): domain Eukaryota; kingdom Viridiplantae; phylum Streptophyta; class Polypodiopsida; order Polypodiales; family Pteridaceae; genus Ceratopteris; species Ceratopteris richardii. Next base: position 146,286,666 of record CM035422.1, read on the forward strand.
GACATATGCTCACACACTATCCCCATGACCTCAGATGCCAAACCCTCTAAGCAAAAGCCTTATACATATAATGATAATTACGCTGCTAAGATCAAGGAGGAGATAGATAGACTGGTCGAAGCTGGATTTATCTATGAAATTGAGCACACTGAATGGGTATCCCCCATCGTAGTGGTGCCCAAGAAGAATGGCAAACTGCGTGTGTGCATTAACTTGAAGAAGGTTAATGCAGCCACAATCCGAGATAACTATCCGCTTCCCATCACAGAACATCTCTTAGAAAGAGTGGCAGGCAAGGAAGTGTACAGCTTCCTTGATGGATTTTCGGGCTACAATCAAGTAGCCATAGCTCCAGAGGATCAGCATAAGACAGCCTTTGCCACAGAGTGGGGCATTTTCGCTTTTAGAGTAATGCCATTTGGGCTTACCAATGCACCAGCCACCTTCCAGAGGCTGATGTGCCATGTGTTTAAGGAGTTCCTGAGGAAGAGTCTAGAAGTCTACGTTGATGATCTCTGTGCTCATTCCAATGTTAGACAAACCCATATTCCTGAACTCAGACAAATCTTTGACAAATGTAGAGAATATCAAGTCTGCCTGAACCCAGAAAAGTGCGTTTTTATGGTCAGGCAAGGCAAGATTCTAGGACACATAGTGTCAAAGAATGGCATATCTACCGATGAAGAAAAAGTGAGAGCCATAGCAGAGCTACCTAGGCCAAAGAATGTCAAGGAAGTACAAGCTTTCATGGGGCACTGTGGTTATTACCGACGATTTATACACATGTATGCTGTCATTGCAAAGCCCATGTACGGACTTCTGACAAACTTTGAGTGGACGGATGAATGTGAGAATTCCTTCCAAGAGCTTAAACGAAGATTATGTTCAGCACCAATCTTGACCACACCAGATTGGAATAAGCCATTCCATGTTCATGTTGATGCATCCAATTATGCTATTGGATGTGTGCTTGCACAACCTACTGGTGAAGGTAATATGGATCTTCCAATTGCCTATGCCAGTAGACAATTGAATGCGGCTGAACGGAATTACACCACTACAGAGAGAGAAGGCTTAGGCATGGTATATGCAGTTAAGAAATTTAGACACTATTTGCTTGCAAATAAGTTTAAATTTTTTACTGATCATCAGGCATTGTTATATCTCGTAAACAAGCCATGCAATACAGGAAGATTAGTGAGATGGTTTCTCTTGCTCATGGAATATGACTTTGAAGTGGTGGTAAGGAAAGGTAGGACCCATTTGAGAGCAGATCACCTCTCTAGGCTCACATCGGGAGAAGCCCCACAAGGAGTGTCAGATGACCTTCCTGATGCTTACTTGTTTAATTTGGAAGTGGTGCCGCAGTGGGCCAAGCCATTGGTACCAGTATTGACATACGGGCCTAACCATCCAGTGGTAAACACACGGAATAGAGAGGTTGTAAAAGCCCAAAAATACCACATCATGGCAGGAAGCATGTACAAGCACATAGATCAAGGGATCTTGGCTTGTTGCGTAGAAGAGGATGAGTACGCTAAATGGTTGCAATTAGCACATGTAGGTGCGTTAGAGCAACACCATTCAAAGCAACGAACTTTACAGACTCTAAAGAGATTCGGAGTGCATTGGCCAACTATGGAAGCGGATGTCCAAAAGTTGTGCAAGGAATGCCCAATCTGTTGCACTAAACCACCAGTGGAACACGCCACTCTTTATCAAGTATCCATTGTGCCAGATTGGAGCGAACCACTAGTATCATTCCTAAGGACAAACACATTCCCTCCAGACATGACTCTGGCTAGGAAAAGAAGTTTAGCACAGGAAGCCTTGGATTACTCACTCATTGGTGATAATCTATACAAACGCGGTAAGGATGGTTACCTGAGACTGTGTGTCCATGAGAGTGAATATCTTAAGATCTTGGAAACTGCTCACCAAGGTGTAGCAGGAGGACACTTTGGACCAGATCGGGTGATCAAGGCGATACTATTTGCGGGGTTCTGGTGGCCTACCCTTCACATGGATGCACATACCTATGTGAAACGGTGTGATGTCTGTCAAAGGACTCAGTATCCTATACGCAAAGATGAGATGCCACTGAAACCTATGATGGGTGGACGTGCATTCTCTAAGTGGGGAATAGACTTCGTAGGTCCTATTAATCCCCCAGCTAAAGGTTCTCATGCTGAATACATCATTGTTGCAACAGATTATCTCACCAAGTGGGTAGAGGTAAAGGCTACGACCAAGAACGATGCTCAAACAACTGCCAAATTCTTGTTTGAGAATGTATTCACGAGATATGGACTACCTATAGAGCTTGTAAGTGATAGAGGCACTCATTTCTTAAATGAAGTAATTGAAAATCTACTCCAAGAATTCTTGGTAATACACAAGAAGTCTGCCCCTTATCACCCTCAAGCTAATGGACAAGCTGAGAGCACTAATAAGATTTTATGCAATGTACTGACGAAATTAGTGAACACTAAACGCTCTGATTGGGACAAACAGCTACACCATGCTGTTTGGGCATACCGAGTTGCCTACAAAACGGTACTCCAAGCCACCCCCTTTCAGATGGTATTCGGCCAAAACGCTGTGCTACCCTTGGACTTCCTAATCCCTACATTGAGAGTAGCACAAGAGCACGAATGGACGGGTCATGAGCTCTCCTCTAGGATCTTTGACCTTGAACGATTAGGAGAAACAAGACTGAGAGCCGCTGCTGGAATATATGCAGCCAAGAAGAGACAGAAGGCATATTTCGATGCCCATGTGAAGGATAAAGGCTTGAAAGCAGGAGATCTAGTCTTAGTCTATACACTAAAACAACACGCGAGGAAGCTAGAAAAGAGAGGCTACGGACCTATGATCATCAATAGGATCTCCACGAGTGGAGCAGTACAATTAGCCACGCTAGAAGGTGATCTCCTCCCAAACTATATTAGCGGTTGTAGAGTCAAGTTGTATCAGGAACCCCTCACGGAGGAAATGCTCAGCCGACTCAACACTGCTAAGAAACGCAAAGAGGAAGAAAAGCGCATTCGAGAAGAGGCTCAAGCAGAAGCTTTAGAACGCATCAGAAGGATGAAGTTACGAAGACAAGGCCGAGATCAGACCAGAACAGTTGACCATGCAGATCAAGGATATCCCATGGCCATGTGTGAAGTTGCAGGAACAAGCTCGAATAGAATAATTGATAGACGTCCTTTTATAACCATAGATATAGGACAAGGAAAGAGTGCAAGGACCGTAAGAGCCTTGATTGACTCAGGTGCTGCCACTAGCGCTGTTAAGTTGTCTTACTGTCAAGAGTTACAGTTAACTGTCCATCCTGTGGAAGCATATCTCATAGGATTGGGAGGCGTGGAAACCCCTTGCATGGGCGAGGTGGAACTTCCCCTCTACATTCACGATGAGGCAATGACCGTTAAAGTACTAGTGTGTCAAGATGAGGATCTCATTGAACCTCTCGTCTTGGGTCAGGATTGGATCTATGACCAAGCAGTCAATCTAAACCTAAGAAGTGGACTTCTCCAGGTTTGGGTCAATCATAGTCGAGTTACAGTAGAATTAGACAATGGAGCACTCAAGGAATTAGGAAAGGCACAGACTCCTGGTCCTTCCAGGGGTACACATGAAGATGACCATGCTGTTCTTGTTCAAAACCCTGTGTTGCAGAGGAATGATAATTGCAAAAAAGGAGTCAGGGATGCAACGGAACTCCCTTCTTTTCCAAAGGCCAGAAGGAGGCGGCAACCAAAGGCGGATCACAGGCAGAAGAAGCAGAGTACTACCTATGTCCGAGATCAAAAGTACCTGCGCAGCAGAATGTCCCAGAAAATCAACCAGGTGTGGGTGCGGAAAGGCGAACGACCGGCTGCACCACCGTCAACTACACGGACAAGGCCTCTTATTAGTAACCAACAACACAACGCTAATAAGAAGTCTTTCAGAAATTCTTCCGCTAAAGTAAAATCTATTTGGGTGCCCAAGAAGTCGATGAAGGCAGGCCCACAATCAAGACAAATTTGGGTGCCTAAGGCTTGCTTGAGGGCACAAGTAGTTATGCCAAGGCCACAACCTATTCAGCATAACCCAACTACGAGTACAACCAGTATTCCCTCGTTCTCAACACTTAGGAACACACCAAGACCCAAGAGCATGCATGTAATCACTTATAAGTGGGTCCCTAAAAGGCCCCATGCCCAAACCACGGCACCGAGACAGCTCTCTAGAGTCTCTACGAAACCGAAAGCAACGCCCATCCTCTGCATTTGGCAGTCTAAGACCTGTAATAAAACCCCCAACCCCAATTTGTAAATTCACCCCACTTACTAACGGCATTAGTCTCCTAGGAATACACAGACATTAACTACACTCACTGTCTTCGTGCACTTACTAACCACTAACTCACCATCTACCTCATGTTAATGTTGTAACGGGGACAAAAACGGATTTATTCTGTCCATTACGATGTTAACACATGATTCTATATTCTCACAGAATCAGAAGGCAAGAAGAAAAATGGCAGATGCGACAGGTTCGGGCTCACAAGTAGGGATACTTACTGCAGGAATTGATGTGGATAGCCTACCTGTGGACGTGCCCCCGACTGAACGACCAGTGGAGATGCAACACCTTCAGCAACTCCCGGTGCCAGATCCACCTACAGGAATCACGGAAAGAGTCCATGCCAATTCTCATTGGTTCAATGGCATGCCCGGTCCATTAGGAGAGGCCAAGTATATCTGGGAGTCTAAATGCGAGTATGACAGATCATGGGTGCGATTCCAATTTTTCTCCAAGGAGTTCGAGACTTTACAGAACACCGAAGATCTCCAGACCATATGGCAACGAGCAGGGTTGGCGGAATATTTTGAAGCCCCACTACCTAAACCCGACCTCCTCCGATGTTACTATCTGGTCTCCACATTACAAGCTCATGAAGATAAGGACCAACCCGGATCATTTGTTCTCCCCTCATTGCTGGGCAACAACGAGTTGAAGAGGTTTGAACTTACTGTGGAGCTGGTGAGTGATGCTTTAAATATGCATGGCACGCATGTACCCTCAGAAAAGGATGCTCTCGTTCCCACCAACATGAAGGACAGGAAACTATTGAAGCTGAAAGACATGGCAGCAATCACCCCAAATGTGTCCATCCCTCTCCGCATGTGCATGCAACATTTCGCCTTCCCCGGCCAAGACCGATTCACGCAACCACACAAGAAGATCTGGTTTGCTCTCTACTTGGCGGAAGCAGGTGCGTTACCTATTAAGCTACCAGTGTGGATTATAGATCAGCTGTATGAAGCAAACAAACGGGCTTCTAGGAAATTAGTGGTGAATGGATGCTGTGCAATCACACGCATCATTTACCGATGCTTGGCATATGATGTCCCCATTGAGCGTGCCTTAACCTGGGCACAATTACAAATGTTTAAAAGGCTCAAGACGTCCACACATCAGTCCAAGCGCATGAGGGGCGCGATCCCTTGTGTCCAGACAAGGGAAGTCCTGACTACTCCTGAGGCATCACCATTAAGAGAGGGCACTGTACCTCCCTTTACCATTAGGATACCCAGGTCGGAATCTGACACTATGACACAACCTACCCCATCGGCTCCTCCTGTTACACCTGAATTCGAATTTGCTGCCACTGGAGAGGCTGAAGGACTGGACCCCCAGGATTTCGAAGCATTCCTACAAAGCACACAATTCTCTGATGTGGAGTTTTATTCAGAGGCAGAGGAGCAGGGCACATCCTCACGAAGAAGAAGAAAGTCTACAGACGGTAGACATGTCCATTGGAGTGACGCTCAGCAAAGTCAACAACACGGACACCCGGAAGAAGAAGAAGCGTATGAAGAAGAGACCACTGAAGCCCCAGCATATACAACAGAACTCCAAAGGCTGTATCAGATTATGGAAAGAGTGCGATCGCAGCAGTTACTCACTGAACAGAGCAGCAGAGTACTTATGACTCAGTTGTTGGAAGAAGCGGGAGTTGACTCAGAGTACAGGGAAGGTCTCTTATTGATGGCAGAAACATATGGAGTTGTAGAAGCTGTGCGCACTGCCATTCAGAGGCCTTTAGTTCAATATGACCCACGAAGGTTCCAGACACGACCTCGCTCAGGTAAAAATATCCAAATTCCCGTTACAGTTGCAGAAGAGCCAACTACTACACCAACCTCCCAAACAGCTAGTCAACAGCACCCCGCCACCCATGAGGAGTCCACCGAACCACTACCATCCACTCCCCCACCATCACCTCCTAGAAGAGAAACAGTGGAAACCACATCGACTGCTCAACCCACCGACCCCACCTTCATCTTCCGTACTCCCATCTCCAGTGCCACCCTATTCTCTACCACTGATAACCCGACCTTTGAAGCAAACCCCATCACTACACAACCCACCGAAACCCTTCCCGAGCCTGCCCTAGGACAACCATCCCCAATGCCTTCAGCCACGGGTCATCCTGACCCCAGATCCACATTCATGGGCTTCCCTACTACCACGCAACCCTTTCCACCCTTCTCAAATTTACGACCCCAACCCCCGATATCCCTTTCTCCATTTCTACAATCCCTCCATGACCTCTTTGCTAGAGCTTTTCAACCAGGCTCTCAACCATTCCCTGCCTTTTCAGCTCCCCACCCCACTTCGCATCTATTCACCACTTCCACACACACACCACCTACCATACCAATGTATATGGCAGACCCCACACCCACATCCACTCCTAAAGGTATGGACATTTCACCACCCACGGCACCTCCACCCACGGTTTCACCTCCTCCCGTTCCCCCTCCACCAATTTCACCCACACACACAACTTCCATAGACACATCATTCACTGTCTCCCTTCCCTAATTCCCTTCCCATGCATCTCCCACGATAAACAACCCACACTCATCTATAGGAAATGCACTGGACACCATGTTGGCTTGTATATCAAATTTAAGAACAGATTACATTCAGCTCCAGCAACAAAACGAACACCTGCAAGAGCACTCAGCGACACTACAGCACCGCCTTGCGGCACTAGAAGAGGAGAACGCTCGCCTCCACACACAGTTCCAAACCCTCCAAGAAGCCCATAATATATTGGAGGTACAGCTACAGAACGTAGATCAGGAAGCGGTGCAGGTGGTAGAAGGTCACCTACGGACACAGCTGGAACGCAACTCAAAACTTCAGCGAAATATGGCGCTACTTAAACGCCATCTTGCGGCTGCTCAGGAAGAGAACAGACGTCTGCAAATACAAAATCAAGAGAACCTGGAGGCAGCTATTGAGAGCACACCGGGGGCACCCATCAGCCCATCCAAGTTTCAAGCAGTGACCCCCGATAATATCAAGATTATATTGGAAGATTATGCCATGCTGCTCGAAGCACATGATAAGCTATCGGAGGAGCTAGGACAACTGAAGCAGGAACACCAACAAGGACCAACAGCAGCCCCTCTAACCACCCCCTCTGCGGCTTCGCGTCTCACAGACGCAGAGGCCATAAAAGATCTCCAGAAACAGGTAACTGAATTGCAAACACGCCTACTACAATATGAGAGACCATCTTCCCCTCCGGAGGCTCCCACGGACGAAGAAGTTGTGCAAATTCCTGTGGAACAAACGTTTGATGAAGAATATGATCCGCAACCATTCCCAGGAGGCCAACAGACAGAAGAAGCACAGGATACATTCGAGGCACCACGGCCCCCATGGTTACGACAAGTGGAGGAAATAGGGAGTTCGCATGAAGAGCGCACCGTAGTGCAAAATCAGGCCATGAGGGTCATCGAGGAAACTGTGTTACAATCAGCCTACTTTAAGAACCTGTCATCGCGACGCCTGATTCTCTCATCTGAACTCCAATACAGGCCGTATTATATTATTTTGGCTGATTATAATGCAGAAATACAAAGAGTCACGGGTCAGATTCCTACTTTTGCGACCCAATTTCAACCCGAGGACCTTCCTCCAGAGGTGCAGAAAGGCAAAATTCGTCAACCAACATGGCGGTAGAAACTTTTAGAGACCTATCCAGAAATGCTACGCACATGGAACAACGCGCCGTTGCACCTCCTGTACAATCCATGCTACGGTCCAGTCCCCCGCCGCAGGTCGTGGAAGGCATTCAATATCAAGGTACAGAACAACGCACAATGCAAGGAATGGCTGAACTACCCGTACATTGCGCCACCACAAGGACCACCATCGGTAGCATATATGATGGGGACCATTCGCCACTGGATGCCGCGCTTAAAGCCCATGCAAGATGTAGCAGCGCAAATGATGCTTAAAATCTTGGATATGATGCAAGTAGTCCTGAAGACCTTTAGAAATGCAGCCGCACCACAGGTACGTCAACCGAGGTTCAGCAATGGAAATTACGACTTGGTGTATGACATGAGCACCACCCCCAGCATTCGTGTGGCTTACGCTTGGCATGCACGCATCAAATACCTCCCCGCCTGCTACAAACAGACCTTCGAAGAAATGTTCAGATCAGGTTTCTGGGAGTATCACTCGGAGGTTTTCGCACCAAAGCCAACACATCTGCTCCAACTGTTTGCTTGTGAACAAGCAATGTATTCAGAGTACTACACCACCCCACAACCAGAGACCCCCGGGGCAATAAATTGGGAGGCATTGGAAGCCGATCTAGCAAGAGGCTTAAGGATAGGAGAACATGAACTGGCCACCAATGTCATCCAATATTACATTGACCATCCGCGAGATCAAAGGTCTGTCAGGGGCGACAGACGCTAGGAAGGGGGGAGTGTTGGCATACAAAGCAACAAAGGAGTCATGCACAATACGGCAACAAGGCCAGATCATTTTTTCCCATAGATTATGTACAACTCAAGTGATTTTAATCACTACACAAACATTGTAAATCCCGTTTTTGGTAGAATAGACTCCATTTTGTGCAAGCCGAGGAGTCCTCGAGCTTGAGGAGTATTAGAAGTACCATCGTACCAGTTTTCATAATTTTTGAACTTCGTTTGAGCCCTCAAATAAGCCCTGGAACCTAATTTTTAACCAGGCCGGACACTATGTCTGGACAGGGCCAAAACTAGTCAAAAAACTATAAAAAGAGCTAGAGAGCTCATTTTTGAGGTTAGATTGTAATTGAAACGAACTTGTAAGAGCTATTGAAAGTAATCTAAAGAACTCCATTGATTCTCTCTCTTTGTCTTGTCGTGTGTGCGCGTGTGTGTGTATGTGTGTGCATGCTTGTGTGCTTCTCACTCTCGCACTTGTGCCGCCACTTGCTCGAGGTCTTCATACCATCCTCACGTCTTCCCGAGATTGACATTAAAGGAGGTGCTACTCATCATTGAGCTACAACACTCCTCTCATTTGTTTATTGCTCTTTGTTTAACAATCCATCTTTTATAGGGACATAAAATAGAGAATCGAGATCTATAGAGAATAACTTGACAAAGTGGACAGGATGTTGTGTGTTGTATACTTTGCAGATAATGCAAATCTTCTTTAATACAACTTCTTGCTTATGCCTATGTTGCTCATACAGTGTAACACGTACAAAGCTTAATGGTGCATCTTTCATTGAATTGAGATTGATTACACACTGCTAAGTTAGCTTTGCAATCTAAACATCAAAGACCATGAGTTATTGTAATTGAATTCCACTTATGGTGAACCTATTAGATGTTGCTTTCTATGCATTACTATCATCTAAGAAAGATCACGACACATTACAATGACAAATATAGAGATAATAGTTAGAGCATAGTCATCTACGTTGGCATTGTTATAATTGCAATAAACCATGATAGATTTTCAAAGCATAATGAGTAAAGTCTATTCTTTTCAAGTGTACTAATGATTTTTTTCCAACCCCCCGTGGACCTTCTTTGTGGATCTTTTCTCTAGGTATTGATGTGGAGGATTATATGCTGTTGATTTTGATTTTAGCATTGTATTTCGAATTTTCATCCATGATGCTTATGAGCATATGCACGAGCCTTTCTCTTTCGAGGTGCGGGACCATGAGATGACGACCACCATACCACGGGTGAGACACCTAGCGTGCTGACGCCGCTCGCCGGACGATGCACCGAACAGGGCTTGATCCAACCCCATGCCCTTCTCCCTTCCTTAGACCTCTTTCGCTCTTCCCAATAGCATATGAGTATGCATATGCATATGCGTATGCGTATGTGTATGCATATGTGTATGTGTATGCATATGTATGTGTATGTTTATGTGTATGCATGTGTGTATGTGTATGTGTATGTGTATGTGTATGTGTGTGTGTATGTGTGTGTATGCATATGTGCCTGTGTATGCATATGCGTATGCGTATGTGTATGTGTATGTGTATGTGTATGTGTATGTGTATGTGTATATGTATGCGTATGTGTATGTGTATGTGTATGTGTATGTGTATGTGTATATGTATATGTATATGTATTGGTATATGTATATGTATATGTATATGTATATGTATGTGTATGTGTATATGTATATGTATGTGTATATGTATATATTTGTATATGTATATATATGTGTGTATATGTATATGTAAAGCGAGTCGTAACAAATGAGAACTATGTCGATAAGAGAGAAACCCTCATTGAAAATCAAGCAAATTGTGTCTTATGTTTGAAAACCCTTTGTACCACTATACATAGTAAAAAATGAACTGAACAACATGTGTTTTTGTAAGATTTTTTGACATTTTTTCAAAATTTTTAGTACCAAAATGTGTCAAAAAATTTATACTTTAGCATATCTCCTTTTATAAGTTGTATATAAAAAATCTAAAAGACATTAAAAGAGAGTATGAATGAAACCAAATAAACATATCTGTGAGCGAGAAATTGCATGTAGATTGAATTACATTGAAAAACATGGTTTAGTCACATGAACTAGGCAACAACATTTGTAAAGCAATAGAAATTGGGAGAGATTTTTACAATAAGTCATAACTTTCTTCATGTACATCTATGGCCCCTTCATCTAATACATTTGTTTCACTTTCCAACTTTTGTGAATTCTCTTCCTCCTCTTCCATAGCAACAAGAGCTTTATCTTCATCCAAGAACATACCAATTTCAATAGGATCAAGCATAGACCTTGTTTGCCTCTGATTACTTGTGTCACATAGATATGTAAGTTTTTCCTTTATCATATTGATGGTTGCTTTTCTCAAGTGTCCTGTCTTTGTTAAGACAAAATCATAACCAAGAATACCTAACTTATTATTCTTTTTCCTTTTTGCACCCATTCATTTCCTAGAATTACATACCATTTCTAAAATGTACTATTCTATGAATGCAGTACTACTTTTAGTATAGTACCAATGTACTATCAAAGAGGTTATTACATCTTGGTCTATATCCTTAATGACATGTATAACTTTTGCAATCCAAAATGGTTCGGCAGATTCATCACCCTCAACAAGGACCACAATAAGCATGCCAATATTTATCTCCTTCAAATTTCCATGCCATTTCACTTCAGCTTGTTTTTTCATCTTTGGACCTACATAAATATTCCTCTCTAGTGGTTCTATTAATCTTTGAAGTGGATGTGCATTACATGCTTTCTCCACATTTACAGTGTGCAAAACTCCCATGTGAATGGAATGTCAATTCGACAACATCTTGCAATTTATTCTTTATTATCTGTTCTTGATGCATTAAAAAAATTCATCCCACGAAGATACATCTTCATTGCCTGCATAATTTTTTACATCCTCAATTTGTCTCTTCTTTTCCATAAGTGCCTACATCCACCTTTTAGTTTGCTCAAGCATGTTTCCAAATTCTACCATAATGCTTTTATCTTCACATGGAGATTTCTTTGCACCATGAACAACTACCAAATTAGAAATATACAATAAAAATTTACATCCATCCTTAGGATCCCACCCATCAAAAAATGAAAATTGCTTTTTTAATAAAAGAGTTGTGTCATCAATCTTCCTCATAAAAAATACATGGTTGAAACTAATATTGTGCACTAGTTCCAAAACGTTATTTGTATTATAAACACCTATTGAGAAAAACTCCTTGAAGTCATAGATCTGTGTAAGATGATGAACTTTAGGCTTTGGAGTATAAGCTTCCGAAATAAAGTTGGTCAATGATGGAAGAGTAAAAGCATTATGATGCGTCGATCTCCTAGAAAACATTTTGAACATTTGATCAATGTGGTCATTAGTATGCCCAATCAATAGAAAATTGACCATAACTTTTTGAAATACTTGTTTATCAACAACCATCAATAAATATCAAAAGATTGTAGAATTTTGTTCTCTCTCTCGCAGTGTTATCAAGTTCCAAATACAAAATTGGTGGTAGATGATGCTCCCATGATCGAAAAATTTTATGAATCACAGTGACAATGCGATTTGGATCATTATGCATGTTGGAATAGGTAAAAAAAGCCTAAGACCTTACATTTCCATTGTAAACCAATGCACCTAACAAAAGCATTTGCACAAGGACTTCATCCCCAATATCCTTGGGAGGCATGAAAAATGAGGCAGGCATCTTTTCTTTTGATCCATAACATCAATCAACAAACACATATAATGTTGGTGCATTTTACCCAAGCCTACATGCTTGATATATTTGATATCATCCTCATTTGTAAGTCACATGAGTAGTCATGTGAACACCTCTTGTAAAAGAGTTCATTTTATCTCTTGTAATTGAAAAAAGAAAAAGGAAAAGGATGGCTTACCTCATGCATGATGTAAAAGCAATTTCGTGGCTCTAACTACCAAAACCCACGACTTTTTGAGCTGAGGGAATATCTCCTAACTTTGGGGATCACTTTTAGGTGCAGCCATTCGAATTCGAATTCAAAACTCCCTCCAAGAATAGCTATAAAAGGAGCAAGAAGGAAGAGGCAATTAGCAAGCCTTGTACGTGACCACTTCATGTCATTTTGTAGAGATTCAAGAGCTTACCCCATAGCTCTATCATTCTACTCCCATTGTGCAAAGATTCATTGCTGTTGGTGCTGACCAATCACCAATTGAAGATTTGAAGACAAAGAATGGAGATTAGAACAATTCTTGAAGCAAAGAAGGTGGACACATTCACAGGATGAATGATTTGTACACATATGTACATTAGTGAAGACATAGATCACTTAGAGTTTTGAATAGTCATAAACGTGTACATATTTGCCTATAAATACTTTGGAAAAATGTCGGGGCAGTAGAGAAGACAAGGAGAGACTATGTATGAGCATAGGAATAGAAAAATGATATAGTAAGTGCCATTAGACACATGAGAAGTGAGTTGAAGTCTCTCTCTCATTCAGTTGTAGTCTTCTTCAGAAATGACAGAATTTTTGCGCCCGAAGTTTCTGAGTTTTCTCCTTGTGTAGTAAATCTTTTGTGAATTCCTTTTGGAGATGTCTAAGTCCATAGTTAATCAATCTATGGCTAGAGTTTGAGAGTCTAATTGTGATCAGGCTAAGAGAATTGTGTGTAGGAACATTTACATGTGAGAAAGTACTCACTGGTTCCTGAAACAGGCGCAAATTTTGATCTTAATGATTTGATCATTTCTCACTCCACAGTTTAAAGTTTTGTGCAAGTAAGCACTTAATCTTTAAGTTGGAAGGTAAGCTACTCGTGGCTAAAAGCATTTGCTTAAACGGGTTCTATACTGAGAGAATTAAAGTTAAGAAGTTAAGGGTGTCCAAATCGACTTCTCAGAAGTGTAGATTTAGACATAGCTGACTTGGTAAGTAGATTTCTCAAGATCTACTGAATCTTTTGGAGTGATTTGACTTGGAGAAGGTGCGCAATCTTTAGGCGACATCTTGTGCAAAGTTTTACACATTTACTCAGTTAATGAGCAAGATTTATGCAGCAGACTTTTTGAGTAATTTCCTCCTTCACAGTTTAGTCAAGAAATTGATATTTGGTCATTGATCTCTTAAATTGGTGAAGGTTTTGACTTACTCTTGATATAGAGGTGTTCTAAATTCAAGAGTAGGTTGTTCTTTTGGAGATTAACACTCTCCATCAGTGGTATCAGAGCAGGAAGCATCAGAATTGAAGAAAAGGAGGATCCCGATTGCTGCAACTACAAAGAATTTGACATCTGAAGATTCAAAGGGTGAAAGCTTGCAAGGAAAGCTTGAGAAGGAGATCATACGACTGATATAGAGGTGTTCTAAATTCAAGAGTAGGTTGTTCTTTTGGAGATTAACACTCTCCATCAGTGGTATCAGAGCAGGAAGCATCAGAATTGAAGAAAAGGAGGATCCCGACTGCTGCAACTACAAAGAATTTGACATCTGAAGATTCAAAGGGTGAAAGCTTGCAAGGAAAGCTTGAGAAGGAGATTCTCTTCAAATAGAGAAGTTGGATAGAGAAAACTATCCTCCATGGTCAATGAGGATGGAAGCTCATCTAATGAGCAAAGATTTGATAGCTTACATTACAGGTGAAGAAGAAAAACCACAATTCAGAGATCCTAGTGTTCCAACTAGGGAGGAATTAACAGATTTGAAGAATTGGATGAAGAAAGATGCTCAAGCTAGGAGCATTATCTATATGGCAGTCAATGATTACTTGCTACCTCACATTAGAGGTCTTGAAAGTGCAAGTGATATATGGAATGCTTTGGAAGAGCATTTCCAAAACACCACAAAGTCAAGGAAGGCATCTTTATGGGCAGAATTTACAACCTTCAAGAAGAAGGCCTCTCAATCCATTTCAGACTATGTAACAAGGATGAAAGACATTGCAGATGCATTAGGAGCTGTTGATGAAGATATTGAGGAGGATAAATTGGTAAGGCAAATCCTTACAGGTTTGAGAGGTGATGACAAATGGAAGCCATTCATTTTGTCTACAGAATTATCACTTGATCATTTCACTCCTGATTTAAATCAGTTGCTAGGTCATATGCTAACATTTGAGCAGGATGTTAAAGGAGATGGTGACAAAAGTACAGGTCATGCAATGTACTCAAAGGACAAGAAGAAAGCTAACAAAGGAAAGCAACAATCAGGTGAAGATGAAGGCACAACTAGTCAAGCCAACTTCCTAAGAGGTAGAGGAGGTGGCAAAGGTAGAGGAAGAGGCAGGAACAACAAAGATGGAGCCAAAGCATGCTGGATTTGTGGTAAGACAAATCATTTAGCTAATGATTGTTGGCATAATAATCAAAGTAATGGAGGATACAATCAAAACTATAATTCAAGAGGAAGAGGTGGTAGAAATCAAAGAGGTAATTTCAGAGGCAGAGGTAGTAGGGGTTACTTTGGAAGAAATGCAGGTAGAGGTTTCCAAAGTCAACAATATAACAATACCTACTACAATTATGCTGTTGGTGCAGACCAATCACCAATTGAAGATTTGAAGCAAAGAAGATGGATACATTCACAAGAGTGAAGGACATGTACACATATGTACATTAGTTAAGACATAGGTTACATATACTTATGCTTTGATAAAAGTTTGTACATAATTGCCTATAAATACTTTTGGAAAAATGTCGGGGTATAGAGAGAAGACAAGGAGAGACTATGTATGAGCATAGGAATAGAGAAATAAGTGATTGTAAATGTCATTAGACACATGAGAAGTGAGTTGAAGTCTCTCTCTCATTTCAGTTGTAGTCTTCTCCAGAAATGAAAAAAAAATATTGCGCCCGATGTTTCTGTGTTTGCTCCGTCTGTGGTAGATCATTTGTGAAATCCTTTTGAGGATATCTAAGTTCATAGTTAATGAGTCTATGACTTGAGTTTCAGTTTTTAATTGTAAACAGGCTAGGAGAATTGTGTGTAGGAACATTCATATGTGATGAGTGTTCACAGTTCTCTGAAACAGGCGCAGATTTCGTGTCTAATGAAATGAGTAGTGCTCAATGCACAATGTAAAGTTTTACACATATGATAGCTCAAAATCTAAGTTGAGAGATAAGCTATCTACAGCCAAAAGGATTTGGTAAAACGGGTTCGACATTGTGAGAACCAAAGTTAAGAAGTTAGGGGTGTCAAATCGACTTCTCAGAAGTGCAGATTTGGACATAGGTAACTTGTGAAGTTGATTTCTCAAGTTATACTAAACCTTTTGAAGAACTTTAACTTGGAGGAGGTGTGCAACTTCTAGGCGACACTCCATACAAAATTTCATAGAAAAGTTTACATATTTGATAGGTCAATGAGAAGAAATTGTGCAGCAGACTTTCTGTGTTTTATCTTCTTCACAGAATTTTTCAACTTTTGATAATTTGGAGGTTGGACCTCTAATTTGGTGAAGGTTTTGACTTACTCTTGATATAGAGGTGTTCTAAATTCAAGAGTAGGTTGTTCTTTTGGGGATTAACACTCTCCATTAGTGGTATCAGAGCAGGAGACATCAAAATCAAGGAAAGGAGGATCCCGACTGCTGCAGATTCAAGAAATTCAACAATTGAAGAGCTAAAGGTGAAAGCTTGAAGGCAAAGCTTGAGGAGAAGACCATACGACATCAAGAAAGACAAAAGGAGTCTAATTCGAAGTAAAGGTACATATATTGTTCATAAAGTTTGAAGATTTCAATACACAGGTGGACACAAGATGGGAGATTCTCTACAGATAGAGAAATTGGATAGGGAAAACTATCCTGCATGGTCAATGAGGATGGAAGCTCATCTTATGAGCAAAGATTTAATAGCCTACATCACAGGAGAAGAAGAGAAGCCAGAGTTCAGAGATCCTAGTGTTCCAACTAGGGAAGAGTTAGCAGATTTGAAAAATTGGATGAAGAAAGATGCTCAAGCTAGGAGCATTATATATATGGCAGTCAATGATTACCTGTTACCTCACATTCGAGGTCTTGAAAGTGCAACTGATATTTGGAATGCTTTGGAGGAGCATTTCCAGAATACTACAAAGTCAAGGAAGGCATCTTTATGGGCAGAATTTACAACCTTTAAGAAGAAGGCTTCTCAATCTATTTCAGACTATGTAACAAGGATGAAAGACATTGCAGATGCTTTAGGAGCTGTTGATGAAGACATTGAGGAGGATAAATTGGTAAGGCAAATTCTTACAGGTTTAAGAGGTGATGACAAATGGAAGCCATTCATTTTGTCTACAGAATTATCACTTGATCATTTCACTCCTGATTTAAATCAGTTGCTAGGTCATATGCTGACATTTGAGCAAGATGTTAAAGGAGATGGTGACAAGAGTGCAGGTCATGCAATGTACTCAAAGGACAAGAAGAAGAATAGCAAAGGAAAGCAACAAGCAGGTGAAGATGAAGGTACAACTAGTCAAGCCAACTTCCTAAGAGGAAGAGGAGGTGGCAAAGGTAGAGGAAGAGGCAGGAACAACAAAGATGGAGGCAAAGCTTGCTGGATTTGTGGTAAGACAAATCACTTAGCTAATGATTGTTGGCATAATAATCAGAGTAATGGTGGATATAATCAGAACTATAATTCAAGCGGAAGAGGAGGCAGAAATCAAAGAGGTAATTTCAGAGGCAGAGGTGGTAGGAGTTACTTTGGAAGAAATGCAGGTAGAGGATTCCAAAGTCAACAATACAACAACACCTACTACAATTATGCTTCAGATCAAAAGGAGGATTCAACATTGATAATGAATGCAACTTGTGAAAGGCAGAGTGAAGATCAAAGAGTCTTCTACATTGATTCAGGGTGTAGCAATCACCTAAGTGGTAATATAGCTTTGATGACTGATTTGGAGAATAAGGTTTTTAATCATGTTGTTCAAACAGGTGACAACACAAAGCACAATGTGAAGTCAATTGGATCAGTGAAGGCCAAGGATGGTAGTACCTTATTGAGTAAGGTCTTGTATGTTCCTACAATTCCTAAGAATTTGATAAGTGTAGGACAAATTGTTGAAAAGGGATATGAAGTAAGGTTCACTAATGATGGAGTATATGTGGAAGACCCTAGCCAAGGGTATAAACAGGTTGTTTCAGGGAAGAAAGAAGGAAGATTATTTACATTGAAGATTCAAGGCAATATTGGTCATGTTAAGTTCACATATGGAGGACATAAGATTTCTGAGTTAGATCTTTGGCACAAGAGGCTTGGACATTTCAATGAAAGAGGTATTAAAGACATGATTAACAATGGTTCAGTGCTTGGATTGCCTAATGTTGCAGGTCAACATATGACATATAAATGTGAGGCATGTCAATTAGGTAAGGCTCATAAGCATTCCTATTCCAAGCATGGTTTTATGTACTCAGAGAAGCTTGAATTGGTACACACAGATGTGTGGGGACCATCAAAGGATTTCAGTATAAATGGGTCAAGGTATTATGTGATTTATGTTGATGATGCTACTAGATGGATCACTATTTATGTGATCAAAGATAAGTCAGAAGTGTTTAATACATTCAAACACTATCATGCATATGCAGAAAGAATTACAGGACATAAGTTGAAAAGACTAAGGTCAGATGGAGGGGGAGAGTATTTTTCTAATGAGTTCAGTGATTACTTGTGGAATGCAGGTATAAAAAGGGAAGTTTCTTGCAGGTACTCTCCTCAACAAAATGGTGTTGCAAAAAGGAGAAATAGAACACTTGTTGAGTTTGCAAGATCCATGATGAAGGAGAAAAATTGCCCTAATTATTTGTGGGCTGAGGCTGTAAATACAGCTACTTATTTGGTCAATAGGTTACCATGTAAAGCCTTGCAGGGTATGACACCATATGAGGCTTGGTGGGGTAAGAGACCTACCTTGGATCATTGCAGAGTTTTTGGATGTGTGGCATATGCATATGTGCCATCACAATTAAGGCACAAGTTGGAGCCTAAAGCTGAAAAATATGTTTTCATTGGTTATGATGATAAGCAGATGGGTTATAGATTGTGGAGTCCATCTACAAAACAATTCATGGTTTCTAAAGATGTTACATTTGATGAGCAAAGCACTTGGTATGCAGGTACAATCAATATCAATACAGGTGATGAAGAAGAAGTGAGCCAAAGGAAAGGTAAATCAAAGGTTCAGATATTTGATGAACAAGAGAATAATGAAGTGCAGGTTGAAGTGGAAGAAACACCAAGATTTGATCCTGAATATGAAGAACCAGAAACCTCAAGAAGTGGAGAACTTAGGAGGTCTACAAGGAACAAATGGCAACCTACAAGGTATAGTTATGATACTTCATTTTTGGCCACAAAAGATTATGCTTATATGATGAAAACAGATGAAGACCCTTCTACATATGAAGAGGCAAAAGGTAAGGAAAAATGGGAGAAAGCTATGCAAGAAGAATATGATGCACTATTGGAGAATCAAACATGGGATTTGGTTCCAAAGCCAAATAGTCAGAAGATCATTGGATGTAAGTGGGTTTACAAGACCAAGAGGTTTGTAGATGGAAGTGTGTCTAGATACAAAGCTAGACTTGTTGTCAAAGAGTTTGCTCAGACTTATGGTGTTGACTATGATGAGACTTATAGTCCTGTGGCAAAGATGACAACCATCAGGACACTTATAGCTATTGCTGCATGTAAAGGTTGGAAGTTATGTCAACTTGATGTGAAAAATGCTTTTTTGAATGGTTATATTTCAGATGATGTATTCATGGAGCAACCTCAAGGGTTCAGAGATAAAAGGTATCCAGATCATGTGTGCAAGCTCAAGAGAGCTTTGTATGGCTTGAAGCAGGCCCCAAGGGCATGGAATTATAGACTTGTAAAGTTCTTGAAAGAACTTGGATTTCAGGTGTCTAAAGCAGATAGTAGCTTGCTTGTCAAAGCAAGTGATAATGGTTTCATATACATGTGCATATATGTTGATGATATAATTCTTACAGGTACAGATGAAGAAGGAATACAAAGACTCAAGAAGCAAATGGAAAAGGAGTTCAAAATAAGTGACTTGGGAGACTTGTCATACTTCTTGGGCATGGAGATTACATATACTCAACATGGAGTATTTGTGACTCAAGAAAGGTATTTGAAGAACTTGTTAATCAAGTTTAAAATGGACGATTGCAGGGTAGCACCTACACCAATGGAGGTGAATCACAGATTGAGTAAGTTTGGAGGTGAAGAATTCAAGGACATGAGACAATACCAGAGTTTGGTTGGTAGTCTTATCTATGCTACTTTAACTAGACCTGATTTATCATATGCAGTAGGGGTTTTGTCTCAATTCATGCATTGCCCAAGGAAAGAAAATTGGATTGCAGGACAGAGTGTTGAGATACATTAAGGGTACACTCAATGAAGGTTTGTATTATGGGTTTACATCAGATACAAACATCAAGATCTATAGTGATGCAGATTGGGCAGGTAATCCAGATGATAGAAGGTCAACTTTTGGATACATGTGTTATGTGGGAGATAAACTCATCTCATGGTGTTCCAAGAAGCAACATACAGTTGCTTTGTCTTCTACAGAAGCTGAATATAAAGGCATGGTTGAAGCTGCAAAGGAAGTGATTTGGCTCAAGACATTGATGAAGAGTTTTGATATTGTGCATGGGATACCAATTATATATGGAGATAACATGAGTTCATTGTATTTAGCTGCTAATCCTATTTTTCATGCCAGGACCAAACACATTGAGATACAGTATCACTTTCTAAGAGAGAAGGTGATGGATAAAGAGATTGAAGTCATACATACTTCAACTAAAGATCAAATAGCTGATATGCTTACAAAGAGCTTGGATGGACCAAAGCTACAGAAGTTTAAAGACATATAAAGAAGAAAAGAGAAACCTCAATTGATGATTGAGGGGGAGCTGTTGGTGCAGACCAATCACCAATTGAAGATTTGAAGGAAAGAAGATGGATACATTCACAAGAGTGAAGGACATGTACACATATGTACATTAGTTAAGACATAGGTTACATATACTTATGCTTTGATAAAAGTTTGTACATAATTGCCTATAAATACTTTTGGAAAAATGTCGGGGTATAGAGAGAAGACAAGGAGAGACTATGTATGAGCATAGGAATAGAGAAATAAGTGATTGTAAATGTCATTAGACACATGAGAAGTGAGTTGAAGTCTCTCTCTCATTTCAGTTGTAGTCTTCTCCAGAAATGAAAAAAAATATTGCGCCCGATGTTTCTGTGTTTGCTCCGTCTGTGGTAGATCATTTGTGAAATCCTTTTGAGGATATCTAAGTTCATAGTTAATGAGTCTATGACTTGAGTTTCAGTTTTTAATTGTAAACAGGCTAGGAGAATTGTGTGTAGGAACATTCATATGTGATGAGTGTTCACAGTTCTCTGAAACAGGCGCAGATTTCGTGTCTAATGAAATGAGTAGTGCTCAGTGCACAGTGTAAAGTTTTACACATATGATAGCTCACAATCTAAGTTGAGAGATAAGCTATCTACAACCAAAAGGATTTGGTAAAACGGGTTCGACATTGTGAGAACCAAAGCTAAGAAGTTAGGGGTGTCAAATCGACTTCTCAGAAGTGCAGATTTGGACATAGGTAACTTGTGAAGTTGATTTCTCAAGTTATACTAAACCTTTTGAAGAACTTTAACTTGGAGGAGGTGCGCAACTTCTAGGCGACACTCCATACAAAATTTCATAGAAAACTTTACATATTTGATAGGTCAATGAGAAGAAATTGTGCAGCAGACTTTCTGTGTTTTATCTTCTTCACAGAATTTTTCAACTTTTGATAATTTGGAGGTTGGACCTCTAATTTGGTGAAGGTTTTGACTTACTCTTGATATAGAGGTGTTCTAAATTCAAGAGTAGGTTGTTCTTTTGGGGATTAACACTCTCCATCATATGCTTCAGATCAAAAGGAAGATTCAACATTGATAATGAATGCAACTTGTGAAAGGCAGAGTGAAGATCAAAGAGTCTTCTACATTGATTCAGGGTGTAGCAATCACCTGAGTGGTAATATAGCCTTGATGACTGATTTGGAGAATAAGGTATCTAATCATGTTGTTCAAACAGGTGACAACACAAAGCACAATGTGAAGTCAATTGGATCAGTGAAGGCCAAGGATGGTAGCACCTTATTGAGTAAGGTCTTGTATGTTCCTACAATTCCTAAGAATTTGATAAGTGTAGGACAAATTGTGGAAAAAGGTTATGAAGTAAGGTTCACTAATGAAGGAGTGTTTGTGGAAGACCCTAGCAATGGGTATAAACAAATTGTT
This sequence comes from Ceratopteris richardii, assembly GCA_020310875.1. Lineage (NCBI taxonomy): Eukaryota > Viridiplantae > Streptophyta > Polypodiopsida > Polypodiales > Pteridaceae > Ceratopteris > Ceratopteris richardii. The sequence continues at coordinate 146,308,808 of CM035422.1, forward strand.
TCAGGGAAGAAAGAAGGAAGATTGTTCACATTGAAGATTCAAGGTAATGTTGGTCATGCCTTGTTCACCTATGGAGGACATAAGATTTCTGAGTTAGATCTTTGGCACAAGAGACTTGGACATTTCAATGAAAGAGGTATTAAAGACATGATTAATAATGGTTCAATGCTTGGATTGCCTAATGTTGCAGGTCAACATATGACATACAGATGTGAGGCATGTCAATTAGGTAAGGCTCATAAGCAACCCTATTCTAAGCATGGGTTTATGTATTCAGAGAAACTTGAGTTGGTACACACAGATGTGTGGGGACCATCAAAGGACTTCAGTATCAATGGCTCAAGGTATTATGTGATTTATGTTGATGATGCTACCAGATGGATCACTATCTATGTGATCAAAGATAAGTCAGAAGTATTCAATACTTTCAAACATTATCATATGTACGCAGAGAGAATTACAGGACATAAATTGAAGAGACTAAGGTCAGATGGAGGGGGAGAGTATTTCTCTAATGAGTTCAGTGATTACTTGTGGAATGCAGGTATAAAAAGAGAGGTTACTTGCAGGTACTCTCCTCAACAAAATGGTGTAGCAAAAAGGAGGAATAGGACTCTTGTTGAGTTTGCAAGGTCCATGATGAAGGTGAAAAATTGCCCAAATTATTTGTGGGCTGAGGCTATAAACACAGCTACTTATTTGGTCAATAGGCTACCTTGTAAAGCTTTGCAGGGAATGACACCTTACGAGGCATGGTGGGGTAAGAGACCTACACTAGACCATTGCAAAGTATTTGGATGTTTGGCCTATGCATATGTGCCATCACAATTAAGGCACAAATTGGAACCTAAAGCTGAAAAATATGTGTTTATTGGTTATGATGATAAGCAGATGGGATACAGGTTATGGAATCCATCCACAAAACATTTTCTTGTATCAAAAGATGTTACATTTGATGAGCAAGGTACTTGGTATGCAGGTACTATCAATATTAATACAGATGATGAAGAAATTGTGAGCCAAAGGAAAGGTAAATCAAAGGTTCAGATATTTGATGAGCAAGAGAATAATGAAGTGCAGGTTGAAGTGGAAGAAACACCAAGATTTGATCCTGAATATGAAGAACCAGAAACCTCAAGAAGTGGAGAACTTAGGAGGTCTACAAGGAACAAATGGCAACCTACAAGGTATAGCTATGATACTTCATTATTGGCTACCAAAGATTATGCTTACATGATTAAAGCAGATGAAGACCCTTCTACATATGAAGAGGCAAAAGGTAAAGAAAATTGGGAGAAAGCTATGCAGGAAGAATATGATGCATTGATGGAGAATCAAACATGGGATTTGGTTCCAAAGCCAAATAGTCAGAAGATCATTGGATGTAAGTGGGTTTATAAGACAAAAAGATTTGCAGATGGAAGTGTGTCTAGGTACGAAGCTAGACTTGTTGTCAAAGGGTTTGCTCAGACCTATGGTGTTGACTATGATGAGACTTATAGTCCTGTGGCAAAGATGACAACCATCAGGACAGTTATAGCGATTGCTGCATGCAAAGGTTGGAAATTGTGTCAATTAGATGTGAAGAATGCTTTTTTGAATGGTTACATTTCAGATGAAGTTTTCATGGAGCAACCTCAAGGATTCAGAGATGGAAGATATCCAGATTATGTGTGTAAGCTCAAGAGAGCTTTATATGGCTTGAAGCAGGCCCCAAGGGCATGGAACTATAGACTTGTAAAGTTCCTAAAAGAACTTGGATTTCAAGTATCAAAAGCTGATAGTAGCTTGCTTGTCAAAGCAAGTGATGATGGGTTTATTTACATGTGCATATATGTTGATGATATCATACTTACAGGTACATATGAGAAAGGCATACAAGGTTTAAAGAAGCAAATGGAGAAAGAATTCAAAATCAGTGATTTGGGAGACTTGTCATACTTCTTGGGCATGGAGATTTCATACACTCAACATGGAGTGTATGTGACTCAAGAAAGGTATTTGAGAAACTTGTTCATCAAGTTTAAAATGGATGATTGCAGGGTAGCACCTACTCCAATGGAGGTGAATCACAAATTAAGCAGATTTGGAGGTGAAGAGTTCAAGGACATGAAGCAATATCAGAGTTTGGTTGGTAGTCTTATTTATGCTACATTAACTAGACCTGATTTATCATATGCAGTTGGGGTTTTGTCTCAATTCATGCATTGTCCTAGGAAAGAGCATTGGATTGCAGGTCAAAGAGTGTTGAGGTACATTAAGGGTACACTCAAAGAAGGTTTGTATTATGGTTTTACATCAGACACAAATATCAAGATCTATAGTGATGCAGATTGGGCAGGTAATCCAGATGATAGAAGGTCAACTTATGGATACATGTGTTATGTGGGAGATAAGTTAATCTCCTGGTGCTCAAAGAAGCAACATACAGTTGCTTTGTCATCTACAGAAGCAGAATGCAAAGGCATGGTTGAAGCTGCAAAAGAAGTGATATGGCTTAAGACTCTAGTGAAGAGTTTTGACACTATACAGAGCATACCTATCATTTATGGTGATAACATGAGTTCATTATATCTAGCTGCTAATCCTGTTTTTCATGCCAGGACCAAACACATTGAGATACAGTATCACTTTCTAAGAGAGAAGGTGATGGATAAGGAGATTGAAGTCATACATACTTCAACAAAAGATCAGATAGCTGATATGCTTACAAAGAGCTTGGATGGACCAAAGTTACATAAGTTTAAAGACATGGCAGGCATAAAGAAGGTTAGAGAAACCTCAATTGATGATTGAGGGGGAGCTGTTGGTGCAGACCAATCACCAATTGAAGATTTGAAGACAAAGAATGGAGATTAGAACAATTCTTGAAGCAAAGAAGGTGGACACATTCACAGGATGAATGATTTGTACACATATGTACATTAGTGAAGACATAGATCACTTAGAGTTTTGAATAGTCATAAACGTGTACATATTTGCCTATAAATACTTTGGAAAAATGTCAGGGCAGTAGAGAAGACAAGGAGAGACTATGTATGAGCATAGGAATAGAAAAATGATATAGTAAGTGTCATTAGATACATGAGAAGTGAGTTGAAGTCTCTCTCTCATTCAGTTGTAGTCTTCTTCAGAAATGACAGAATTTTTGCGCCCGAAGTTTCTGAGTTTTCTCCTTGTGTAGTAAATCTTTTGTGAATTCCTTTTGGAGATGTCTAAGTCCATAGTTAATCAATCTATGGCTAGAGTTTGAGAGTCTAATTGTGATCAGGGTAAGAGAATTGTGTGTAGGAACATTTACATGTGAGAAAGTACTCACTGGTTCCTGAAACAGGTGCAAATTTTGATCTTAATGATTTGATCATTTCTCACTCCACAGTTTAAAGTTTTGTGCAAGTAAGCACTTAATCTTTAAGTTGGAAGGTAAGCTACTCGTGGCTAAAAGCATTTGCTTAAACGGGTTCTATACTGAGAGAATTAAAGCTAAGAAGTTAAGGGTGTCCAAATCGACTTCTCAGAAGTGTAGATTTAGACATAGCTGACTTGGTAAGTAGATTTCTCAAGATCTACTGAATCTTTTGGAGTGATTTGACTTGGAGAAGGTGCGCAATCTTTAGGCAACATCTTGTGCAAAGTTTCATCAAAAACTTTACACATTTACTCAGTTAATCAGCAAGATTTATGCAGCAGACTTTCTGAGTAATTTCCTCCACAGTTTAGTCAAGAAATTGATATTTGGTCATTGATCTCTTAAATTGGTGAAGGTTTTGACTTACTCTTGATATAGAGGTGTTCTAAATTCAAGAGTAGGTTGTTCTTTTGGAGATTAACACTCTCCATCAATTGCCAATGTGGTTGTAATCATATATGAATTTATACATTTATCATCATTCACTTCTCTATTTTGTTCTCTGCTATACTCACTCAGAGCAGTAACTTCAGAAGGTCATATCTCGAGTTCTACTGAACCTTTTTCAGTGATTTAACTTGCGTTGGATAGCTCATACTGTCTACTTTCTATGTATAAATGTTTAAGGTCATTGGAATAATAGTTTTGAAGATATTGTCAATTTACTTCTCACTGGTCTATCTCTATAGAGCCCCGAGAATGGTGGGCATGTTCCAGAAATTGATGAAACTTGTTCTCAGTGCTCAGTCTATCATTTGAAGTGTTTTAACTTGGATTGGGAAGCTTGCTAAGTCTATTTGCTATGCCCAAAAGGAATGTTTTAAATTCTTACCAGGTTGAGAGCACTGTTTATTTTTTTCAGCAGGTGTATGTCCAAAAATAGCAAGTTTTGGGAGCTAGTCATTTCGCAACTAGTCTGTCTTGACTTAAACTTTTGGGATACATGTTCCAAAGTACTTGGCTGATATCTTGGTGGATTTAGGAAGCTCAAAGGGTCTACTAATCAACTCTGAAGTCTCAGTTGGCTGGTGTGAAGCTGGTTGTATCGGCACCTACTCATCTTTGGATTGCAGCCACCATCTCTCTTCATAGTGATATCAGAGCATAGTCAAGCAACATGGGAGATGGATTTCCATCAACAATTGACAAATTGGATTGAAACAACTACCCGGCATGGTCTCTAAGGATGGAGGCTTACCTTCAAGGGAGGAATCTTTATGGATTCATATCCGGAGATGAAGCAATGCCAACCATGAGGAACAAAGGGAAACCATCACATGAAGAAGTGGAAGGACTTTCGAATTGGTGTTCGAAGGATGCACTTGCAAGGTCCTATATTCTAAACTCAATCTCTGATTTTCTTTTACCTCATGTCAAGGGATGCAAGACATCAAGAGAAACCTGGAATGCACTTGCTTCTTTCTTCTCTTCCAACACTCGAGCAAGGAAGAACCGATTGTGGATGGAGTTCACAACAATGAAGAAAAGCCCAAAGCAAAATGTGATTGATTATGTCACAAAGATGAAGGAGATTTCCGACCAACTTGGAATCATTGGAGAGGTAATTGAAGAGGAGCAAATCATAAGACAAATCATGAATGGAATCAAAGCAGACGACAAGTGGGAGTCATTCACAACAGCCATGGATTTATACATGGATATGCATGTACCCGACCTCAACACACTCATGGGCCAACTCTTCACTCATGAAGCAAAGATTAGCAAAGGTTGTGAGTCCTCAAGAGGTAATCAAACTTCTGCCTTATATTCTGATAAAGCTAAGGTCAAGGACAAGTCAAAGAATAGGAAGAATGAAGATGAAGGAAGCTCTTTCCAAGCAAACTTTGCAGGTAGAGGAAGAGCTAGAGGAAGAGGCAGAGATGGAAAGCAAGGCGGGGGGAGATTCCAATCATCTCAACCTTGCAACTTATGTGGCTTATCTAACCATACTACTGAAGAATGTTTCAGGAACCCGAGGAACTCAAGAGGAAGAGGATTCAATAGAGGTGGCTATGGATCAAATAGAGGTAGATACAATGGAGGCTACAACAACAACAACTACTACAACAACAATTACAACAACAACAACTACTACAACAACAATTACAACAACAACAACTATCAAAGTGGCCATAGAGGAAGAAGAGATTACAATAACTATGCAGAGGACCAAAGTCAAGAAGATTCATTATTGATTATGAATCTATCAGCGAAGAAGGGTAAGGATGATGATCACATATTTTACATTGATTCGGGATGCTCGAACCATGTAGTAGGAAATGTGGCTTTACTTTCTGATTTGGAAGATCCTCATAACAAGCATGAAGTGTAGACAGGAGATGACACAAAGCACTCAGTGGAGAAGATAGGTAATGTGAAGACATCAGATGGGAATATGAACCTCTTAAGCAAAGTCTTGTATGTCCCTACAATTACCAAAAATTTAATAAGTGTTGGGCAGATTGTTGAAAAAGGATTGCAGGTTAGATTCAATCGATTTGGAGCATATGTTGAAGACCCAAGGCAAGGCTTTCGAAGGATTGCCAAAGGAGAAAAGACAGGAAGGCTTTTCACTTTTGAAGTGGAAGATACAAAGAACATAGCTTTGTTTAGCTATGGATCTCCAACTCTAACAGAGTTGGAGATATGGCACAAAAGGCTTGCTCACATTGGTGAGAGGACACTCAAACAGATTTGCAGGGACCAAAGTGTACTTGGTTTGCCTAATATCACAAGGCAACACATGATTTATAAGTGTGAAGCTTGTCAACTTGACAAGGCTCATAGACAACCTTTCAATAAGAAAGGATATATGTATCAAAATCCATTGGATCTAGTGCACACGGATGTGTGGGATCCAAGTAAGGAGCCATCTATATCAGGCTCAAGATATTATGTGTCTTTCATAGATGATTGTAGCAGGTGGACCATTCTGTTTTTCATGAAGCACAAGGATGAAGTGTTTAATTGCTTTAAGAAGTATATTGCTCTTGTTGAAAACCAAACAGGTAGGACTTTGAAACGACTCAGATCAGATGGTGGAGGAGAATACTTCTCTTCTGAACTTGATGCCTTCTTGCATGAAAGAGGCATTAAAAGGGAAGTCACTACAAGGTATACACCCGAACTCAATGGTGTAGCAGAGAGGAGGAACAGAGCTATTGTCGAAGCTGCAAGGTCCATGCTCAACGAAAAGGGATTGCCAAACTACCTATGGGCAGAGGCTGTGTCTACAGCCACATATCTCATAAATAGACTTCCATCTAAGTCACTAGATGGAACCACTCCATATGAAGTGTGGAATGGAAGAAGACCTAGTCTAGAGCATTGCAAAATCTTCGGATGCTTAGCCTATGCTCACATTCCTTCTCAAGTAAGAGGGAAATTGGATCCCAAGGCAGAGAAGTGCGTATTTATTGGTTATGAACAAAACCAAAAAGGATATAGATTGTACAATCCAACCAATAAAGGATTTTCTGTGAGTAGAGATGTAATTTTTGATGAAAACAAATCATGGTTTGATGATGACAGGAAAGTGAAGTTTCCATATGACTTGGATGAAGATTTTCCATCACTTCAACCAAAGGAGCCAAAGCAGATTGAAGAAAGTGATTCGGAGATTTACCTAGAAGACTTGGAAAGACTAAAGCTATGGAAGAACAAAGGAAAAGCAAAGATGCAGGATGCTACATATGGACCCGAGAGCTCACATCAACCACTTAGAAGGTCTTCAAGGGAGAAGAAGAAACCAGAGAGGTTTGGTTATGATACTTCTTTGGTCACCAAGCACTCAATCTACATTGCAAAGGATTCAACCAATGAAGAACCTACCACATTTGAAGAAGCACAAAGCAAGAAAGCTTGGAGAGATGCAATGGATGAAGAAATGGAAGCCTTGAAGGAGAATGACACTTGGGAGCTTGTACCTAACAAGCCATCTATGAAGATAATCGGATCTCGATGGATATACGAAATTAAGAGGAATCCAGATGGAAGTATAAATAGACACAAAGCAAGGTTAGTTGCTAAAGGGTTTGCTCAAACCCATGGTATTGATTATGAGGAGACTTTCTCTCCTGTTGCAAAAATGCCTACAATTAGGGTTCTCATTAGTCTTGCTGCATCTAGAAATCAGAATCTTTATCAACTTGATATAAAGAATGCTTTCTTGAATGGATGGATTTCTGAGGAAGTGTATATGGCACAACCTCCTGGATATGAGGATGCACATCATCCTAACTAATCTTGAAGGAATCAAATAAGTAAAGGCTCAAATGAAGGAGGAGTTCAAAATAAGTGACCTCGGACCACTCACTTATTTTCTTGGATTGGAGTTGATCTACACAGATTCAGGTATATACATCACACAAAGGAAGTATGTCCATGACATGCTCGTCAAGTTCAAGATGGAAAATACCAAGTGTGCAGGTACACCTATGGAGCAAAATCATAAGCTTAGTGCTTATGAAGGAGAGCCAATTGAAGACATCACAAGCTATCAAAGCTTGGTTGGAAGTTTGAACTATGCAACACTCACTAGGGTGGATATATGCTATAGTGTTAGCATATTGAGTCAATTTATGCATAAGCCGAGAAGACCACATATGGAAGCGGCCAAGAGAGTCCTCAAGTACCTAAAGGGGACCATGAAGGTTTGTTCTATTCATATACTTCAGATATTGAGCTAAAGGTCTACTCAGATGCAGATTGGGCCGGATCTAAAGATGATAGAAGAAGCACATCAGGATATATATCATTTGCAGGTTCAAAAATATAGAGGTTATCGAAGAAGCAACCAACATTTGCAGGTCATCGAAGAAGCAACCAACCGTGGCATTATCTTCTACTGAAGCCGAATATAGAGGTTTGGCTAATGCAACTCAAGAAATCATGTGGTTAAAGTCTTTGTACACAGATCTTGGACTTCATTCTTCAACACCTCATATTTATGGTGACAACACAAGCTCACTACATCTAGCAGCTAATCAGGTATACCATGCTAGAACCAAGCATATTGAAGTCCACTACCATTACGTAAGGGAGAAGCTAATGAGCAAGGATATTCAACTATCCTATGTCTCTACAGATATGCAATGTGCCGACATGTTGACTAAAGCTCTTGATGGTACAAAATTAAGTAGATTCAAGTTGATGATTGGCTTGTAGGAAATCAAGGACAATTGAAGACTTATTTGAAGGCCAAGCATGTTAGGCTTGAGGGGGAGCTATTGGTGCATTTTACCCAAGCCTACATGCTTGATATATTTGATATCATCCTCATTTGTAAGTCACATGAGTAGTCATGTGAACACCTCTTGTAAAAGAGTTCATTTTATCTCTTGTAATTGAAAAAAAGAAAAAGGAAGAGGATGGCTTACCTCATGCATGATCTAAAAGCAATTTCATGGCTCTAACTACCAAAACCCACGACTTTTTGAGCTGAGGGAATATCTCCTAACTTTGGGGATCACTTTTAGGTGGAGCCATTCGAATTCGAATTCAAAACTCCCTCCAAGAATAGCTATAAAAGGAGCAAGAAGGAAGAGGCGATTAGCAAGCCTTGTACGTGACCACCGAGATTCAAGAGCTTACTCCATAGCTCTATCATTCTACTCCCATTGTGCAAAGATTCATTGCCAATGTGGTTGTAATCATATATGAATTTATACATTTATCAACATTCACTTCTCTGTTTTGTTCTCTGCTATACTCACTCAGAGCAGTAACTTCTGAAGGTCATATCTCGAGTTCTACTAAACCTGTTTCAGTGATTGAACTTGCGTTGGATAGCTCATACTGTCTACTTTCTAAATATAAATTTTTAAGGTCATTGGAATAATAGTTTTGAAGATATCTGCAATTTACTACTCACTAGTCTATCTCTGCAGAGCCCCGAGAATGGTGGGCATGTTCCAGAAATTGATGAAACTTGTTCTCAGTGCTCAGTCCATCATTTGAAGTGTTTTAACTTGGATTTGGAAGCTTGCTAAGTTTATTTGCTATGCCCAAAAGGAATTTTTCAAATTCTTACGAGGTTGAGAGCACTGTTCATTTTTTTCAGCAGGTGTATGTCCAAAAATAGCAAGTTTTGGGAGCTAGTCATTTCGCAACTAGTCTGTCTTGACTTAAACTTTTGGGATACATGTTCCAAAGTACTTGGCTGATATTTTGGTGGATTTAGGAAGCTCAAAGGGTCTACTAATCAACTCTGAAGTCTCAGTTGGCTGGTGTGAAGCTGGTTGTAGCAGCACCTACTCATCTTTGGATTGCATCCACCATCTCTCTTCACATATAATGCTCTAGATATCTAAGTGCTTTACCTCTATGATGAACTTCCCTTTTTCTTTCTAAAGCTTGACTATCACGATGCTCTTTGAGAAGAATTTTCAAATTATCTTTCTCTAAAACATTTGTGGCCCCTTAGCCATGTTCTTCAAAGTGGCACAGACTGAACATTCACCCATCCTAGTTTTTCAAGGAATAGTAACATTGTTGAACTCTTCTTTCCACAATCTACTAAAATGGCCATACTACACAGAGTTCTCATTTTTACTCATCATCTCTTCTCTATAGACCCAAAATACTTCTTGACGTGTGAATGATGTCTTTGTTCTCGTTGCGACAACAAAAGGTTTGAGAAGTGCCATGTGCAAGATGAACATGTTTTGCTCAGAGTGTTGTGCTACTGTGACACTTGTTGATATTTTGTAGGGAGTCAAAAAATTTTATCGTGGATCTTATGCCCTCGATTCATAGAAAAATTTTTCTAGAAGAGAAGTAGAAAACCACACCAATAAAATCAAAACAAAAGCAGTCTATGTGAAAAAGGCCACAAAACCAATGAGCTAAACACACAAATAAAGACAAGACATCACAAAGCAAAGATTCAAATGATGAGATCATTGCACCTAGATGTGAGCTTGGATCTAGAATACTTTTAACAAAGCATAATAAGATGAGAGATGAGATAGTGAGAAATAAGCTCGTAAAGAGAGGACCGATTTTCTATAAAGTATTTGCAAAACCCAAAGTAAATTTGCATGCTCCAATAGGGGAACATTTGCGTATGCATTGGGAAAATAATGTATATGTATATGTATGTGTATGTGTATATGTATGTGTATATGTATGTGTATATGTATGTGTATATGTATGTGTATATGTATATGTATATGTATATGTATATGTATATGTGGTGTAGCTCAAGCGTAAGCACCACCTCCTTTACTTGTCAATCCGCGGAGACGTGAGGACCGGTATGAAGACCACGAGCAAGTGAAGGCACAAGTGCGTGAGTGAAAGCACACAAACATGCACACATACACACACACGCACAAAGTAAGATCAAAGAGAGGAACAATGGAAAGATTTGATTGCAAAAAAAAAGTTCTCTTACAAAAGCTCTATTCTCTAACAAGCTAACCTCAAAAATGAGCTCTCTAGCTCTTTTTATAGTTTTTTGACTAGTTTTGGCCCTGTCCAGACCTAGTGTCCGGCCTAGTTAAAAATTAGGTTCCAGGGCTTATTTGAGGGCTCAAACGAAGTCTAAAAATTATGAAAATTGGTACGATGGTACTTCTAATACTCCTCAAGCTCGAGGACTCCTCGGCTTGAACAAAATGGAGTTATAAAAATAGATAATGGTATTTACAATGGTTTTTAGTGATGGAAATCACTATTTTTGTAGGGGATTCATCTGAAAATTTGACATACACTTCATGGAGCTCCCTACTTGCTCCCTTTCATTGTGTGTCCACCTTTTGATGTGCTTCCATGCTTTGTCCTTGACTTTGAGCTTCAACACTCCCCCCCCCTCTCAAGTCTGTCGTCCCTGACAGACCCTTATTGTAGTGGTTGTTCCAAGTAGTGCCTTGAGAGGGAGCAACCCATCTGTCTGAACAAAAGTCGTCTGACTTCCAGATGTGTCTGGTTCTTCATCTATCACTGCGAGTCTTTGCAAGTTGTAGTCTCTTGGTATATGCTTCTTCCTAGGATTCCAGCATGACTGTGTCGTTGTGAGTCTCCGTTGATGTTTTCTAGATCTTCCACAGTTGATGTTCATAGTAGTCATGCCAAGTACTCCTAACCCATATTGAGTGATGGGTAAGTGTCTTCGTGCATGGGTTGAGGAAAATATGTGCCTTGTGCACGGCCTTGTAATGTAGCCCTATGAATGCTTACTTGGAAAATGCATTGGAAGAAGTATGGTGCAAAAATTGCGGGTCTTGAGCTAAGTGCCCAAGGGTATGCTGACGAAGAGGTTTCCTAATCTATCATGGTTATGGTGTTGCCAGAGTAAAGATACTTACCATGGAGAAGGTTGATCGATGTTCATCTCTTCGTGTTGTACACTCGGCCTTTGGGATGGAACATTGTTGATGAATGTCCATGTTGATGGTCCACTGATGAGATCTTTTGAGTGGTTGATCCTCTCTCCTCTTTTCAAAGCAACATTTGCCAAATACTGAGAATTGAATTTCTTTATATTCTTTGGCAAACAACATTGGGTAACTACACCAAGCCGAGTTTCACATATTCTCTTTAGCTCACCATACGCAGGAGTCTTCTCCTCCAGAAATATCCTTTGCAGATATCTCCTTGGATGCTCTCGTACATGAAGTAGTTAAGCATCACTCAAGTTGCGGACCTTCAAGCTCTTCATTCCTACCATGGTAAGAGAAAATCATAGTTGTAGATGCCATGTTCATGCCAAGTGCTTGCCATCTACCAGATAAGGCAGCAATGATATCATCTGCTAGCCGAGACACACTTCTATCCCAACTAATAAATGCCCAGTAATCAATAGTTCCATCTTCAACTAAGCATGTCTCATTCATGTTTCATGAGCCAAACCTGGGAACAAGTTCTTCCTCTCTTTCTCTCTCTCTCTTTTTTTTTTAATTTAATAGGAACAATATCACAAACAAGAAGACAGAATTTAGTATCAATCAAGAAAAATCTTTGACATATGTCAATGTGCTCTTGTGCCTGGGATTCTCAAGTGTGTCTATGCACGGCCGTGTAATGTGGCCCTATATTAATGCATACTTTGGAAATGCATGACCTGAATGGTGCAAAAGATAGGGTTGTGCAAGAAGCACATGGTTGTCGCTCGTCGAGGCCTGATGTCACTTGCAGATGTTGATGTCATCTTTGTTGGAGGTCTCCATTGGATCTTGAGATGACCATTGATCCTTCCTCTTGATAGGGACCCATTTTAGAACAGCATTTGGCACTGTAGAGATTACTTGAGGCGTCTTCCTCGTTGGATGCGTTCTGAACTATGGTATCCAGTGTGGTTGGCGCTTTGGTTCGATGGAGGCTACTTGTACTTTTGGCTTCCAAACCCATATCCTTTTTGCACGTCTTCCATCTAATGTTGAAGAGCTGATTTGATCTCCTTTCGGTCTCTGTACGTGGTTCTTACCCTCTTCTCCTTTTGGCTTCTTTGTTGAGACCTTTCGCATGTGGGAGAACATAGGTTGTTGTAGATGTAAGAGCTTCTTAGGTACCCACATCTGTAATTGCCCTTGTTGAGCTGCAACTAACTTCTTAGGCACCCAAACTTGTTGGATACCTTGTGATTGCTTCCTTCGTCTTCTGGCCTGGTTGGCTTGCCTAGATGGGATTTGTGGGGACAAGGCTGGTGGTTGCTCTCCTTTGTGTACCCAGATCTGCTTCATGTTCAGGACTGCTTTCTTATCGAATGGTGTCTTTCTATTTGATGTAGCAGTTGTCGTGATCGGTTGTGTTTGCTTGTGTGGTGGACTCACTACTATGGCTACTTGATTCTTTGGAGAAGAAGAAAGATCCACCCGCCTTCGAACCTATTCTTCCACGATCGACTCCTTCTGCATCATAGATCTTTTGACACATACAACATCTTCTTCCATATGATTAGTCTTAGAAGAACTACAAGATGTGACATCTGGATTTGTGAGCATGCCATTTTCTAGTTCTAATGTAAAGCATTGTCCCTGGACCCAAACTTGAAGAAGTTGACTTCTTAGGTTTAAGTTGACTGCATTGTCATAAATCCAATCTTGTCCTAAGACAAGTGGTTCTGTAAGGTTCTCATCTTGACACACTAGCACTTTGACTTTCATTGGAACATCTTGAAGGTAGATGGGAAGCTCCACCTCGCCCATACAAGGGGTTTCCACACCTCCCAATCCTATGAGATAAGCTTCTATGGGATTGATGTTCAACAACAAGTCTTGGCAGTAGGAAAGTCTAACTACACTACTTGCTGCACCTGAGTCAATCAATGCTTTCACCGTCCTTGCACCCTTCCCTTGTCCTATCTCTATGGTCACAAAGGGTCTTCGGTCAATGACTTGAGAAGTCGCTATGCCTGACTTTTGACACATATCCATGTGATATTTTGGGGCTTTTGAGTTGACATCTAGGCCTAATCGCCTTAACTTATTTCGCCTAATACGCTCTCTGGCCTCTGCCTGTGCTTCTTCTCTCACTCTTAACTCTTCTTCTTTTCGCTTCTTAGCAGTGTTGAGTCTCATTAGCATATCCTTAGTAAGAGGTTCTTGATATAGTTTGACTCTACAACCACTAATATAGTTTGGCAAGATATCTCCTTCTAGAGTGGCCAACTGAACTGCACCACTAGTGGAAATTCTATTAATGATCATGGGTCCATATCCTCTTTTTTCCAACTTACGGGCATGTTGTTTTAGTGTATAAACCAACACTAGATCTCCCTCTTTCAATCCCTTATCCTTGATGTGTGCATCAAAGTATGCCTTTTTCCTTTTCTTTGCAGCATAGATGCCTGCTGCCGCACGTAGCCTTGTCTCACCTAAGCGTTCTAGATCAAAGATCCTAGAGGACAATTCATGTCCATTCCACTCATACTCGTGTGCTACTTTTAAGGCAGGGATTAAGAAATCTAATGGTAGCACAGCATTCTGTCCGAAGACCATCTGAAATGGGGTGGCGTTGAGTACCGTTTTGTAGGCAACTCAATAAGCCCAGACAGCATGATGAAGTTGTTTGTCCCAATCAGAGCGTTTATTATTTACCAATTTTGTCAATACGTTACAAAGGATCTTATTGGTACTCTCGGCTTGTCCGTTAGCTTGTGGGTGATAGGGGGCAGACTTCTTATGTATCACCAAGAATTCTTGGAGAAGATTTTCAATGACTTCATTCAAGAAGTGTGTGCCTCTATCGCTCACCAACTCTATTGGTAGTCCATATCTCGTGAACACATTCTCGAATAAGAACTTAGCCGTTGTCTGAGCATCATTCTTTGTGGTCGCTTTGACTTCTACCCACTTTGTAAGGTAATCTGTGGCTACAATAATATACTCTGCATGGGAGTTTCGAGCTGGGGGGTTAATAGGGCCTATGAAGTCTATGCCCCACTTGGAAAATGCACGCCCTCCCATCATTGGCCTCAAGGGCATCTCGTCTTTTCTAACTGGATATTGTGCACGTTGGCATGTGTCACATTTCTTCACATAGGTATGTGCATCCATATGAAGAGTGGGCCACCAAAGTCCTGAGAATAGAATGGTCTTGATTACTCGATCAGGACTGAAGTGTCCACCTACGACACCGCTATGTGTAGTTTCTAAGACTTTCAAATAATCTGATTCATGAACACACAGTCTTAAGTAACCATCTTTGCCTCTTCGGTATAAGTTATCTCCTACTAAGGCATAGCCTTGAGCCTCTTGTGCCATGCTTCGTCTTCTTGCTAGACTAGCCTCTTTGGGTAATCTTCCCGACCTCATAAACTCTACCAATGGAGCACTCCAATCAGGAATTAATGACACTTGATAAAGGGTGGCATGCTCCATTGGTGGTCTCTCTTTGCATATTGGACAATTCTTAATCCACTCATTTATTTCTTTGTCCATGCTAGGCCAATACACTCCTAGACGCTTCAGATTCTGCAATGTTCGTTGTTTAGAATAGTGATTTCCTAGCAATCCTTCATGAGCTTGCTGCAACCAACTACTATGTTCATCATCCTCGACACAACAAGCTAGTACACCCTCAGTATCTTGTTTGTACATGCTTCCTGCCAATATGTGATATTTTTGGGTACATCTATGAAGGAGTAATCCTTCAAGTTGACCTTGGTGGTGACCCCTAAGTGCTGTAAGTACAAGGAGTTAGTTCCCCAATCCTGTACTATTTGCAGTTGTCGTAGGAAGGGTCTTCCTAGGATCATCTCATAGACATTATTTTTCTCAAAGTCACATATAGCAAATGTATGTTCAAACTCCACACCACAAGTGGTTAGAGTTATCCCTTCAAGCAATCCTAGAGGTCTTTCAAAATGACCATCGGCCATTTGAAGCTTCATTCTAGTTGGTCTTAATGTGGGTTTGCCCCATTGCTTCCACAAGGAGGTGGTCGCAATGGCAACACCAGCACCTGAATCTATGATTGCTTTGGTTGTGTAACCTTGGTAGGTGATTGGAAGATAAGTATTACCTTCTTCACCCTCACACATGTCCCCTATTTTGTCTAGAGGTATCTCTGGTACCCTTTGCTTAGAGCCTGCTTTTGGCATATTGGACTCAAGTTCTGGGACCTGATCCTTCACATGATTCCATAACTCAGGTTTTGCTTTGAGCAGCTCTTCTACAGTGAGATGACACTGAACCTTAGTGTTCTTCACGACATCAGTGTTCCTTGGAACCATTGAGTCTTCATTTCTTACCAGTATTGTGGGAGCTCTAATCTGGAGAGATTCACATTCCCATGGGCCTGGAAATTGAGGCAGTTCCTCTAAGGTATTAGATTCAAAATCTAACCTTTCATCTTCTTGTTGTTCTGCTTCATCTCCGTAAATAGATGGAATGTCTTGGGGAAATTGATCATGAAGATCATCAATCTCAGGAATAGGAGGGGAGTTACCCTTCTCCTTGGCCCATTTCTCTTCTTGTATTTCCCGCAAGAACTCTTGAGAGTACTGTTGAATTGAAGGAGGCATTCCAACATCCGTGGAATTAGGAACATAAGCTCCCATTGGTGGTGAGCTTCCCCTCTCAATAACTAGTTGAGCCTGTGGAGGTAAAGAAACTTGTGGTTTGTTTACCAACTGCTCTAATCTTTCTAGTAACCCTTGGAAATGCAAATCTGGTTTGACAGAGTTTGTCTGATTGAACTTTTGACTAGTCTCAAGTATAGCTTGAGCTTGTTCTACCATTTTCATGCACATCTTCATTCGTTCAATCTCTAAATCCGCTCTAGGGTAACTCTTGTCTAGATTTGCAGCTGTTGGCCTTTCTTGAAGACGAGCCTGGTGGGCCTTGAACATCATGTCCAAGCCTTCTGGGGTTGGATCTGCAAGAACAGACCCTGATTGCGGCCTATTTACAATGGGTGGTGGGGTGGGATGAGGTGGAGTGGATGGAGTTTCAGCATGCGAGGGGCTTTGAGATGCAATGTCTTCTATTTTTGTTTTCGCTTCTTTTAAGCTTTCTTCTAGTTCCGATAACTTTTTATTCCACTTGCGATTGGCCTTCTCTCTGGTATCCTTCCATGTTCTTGTTTTCCTCTTACTAGGCTCTCCTGATTCACTCAACTCTGATTGTTCTGCTGGTTTATCCTGTTTTAAGGCTTGTGTCCTAGTGACAGCTTGTATAGGAGCCACATTGCTACTACTTGAACTTGAATCTGCCACTAAGCCTACCACATTAATGGGTGTAATCTTGGGTGCACTGGAGGGGTTTCTTGGACAATCTCTGGGGAGATGGTCTTTGCCACAATCAGAACAAAAAGCCTGTATTGTGATAGTCTGTCCTTGACTCGGAGATGGTGGGTGGGGACAGTCACGAATGAAATGGTCACCTTGACATCTGAAACAAGATCCTCTAGGGGCTTGCGGTCTCATTTGTCTCAACTGGGGCCTAGGATTCGCATTTGTGTACATGACATTGGAATATTCAGGCTCCCAATTTTGTTCCATAGGTTGTGCCTCGTATTGATACGGGTAAATCTCACTATGTTCAGGTGACTCTGTGTAATAAGCATGTGGACTACCTTCATGGGAGTAGTCTGAACTATGAGCATGAGAGTCATTATCTGGTATCAATGGGGTTAGTGGGACCAATGCTCTATTTGGATTTTCCTCTCCCATGGCATACTTGACTGGAATCACGTTGGCAGGAGTTGGTGGTTGGTTTCCCAAGACTGGTTGTGGCCTATATTGTGCCTGATATTGCTGTTGTGGTCGATAATATGGCTATTGGTATTGGTTCTGATATCTACCTTGTTGGAAAGGTTGCTGATAAGTTTGTCTAACAGCCTGCCTATTGTAGGGACAATCTTGAGCTGTGTGGTTCGTGTATTTTCTCTCAATAGTGCAATATGGAGCATTCCTTTCTCTAATGTTTTGGTTTTGCATTGGGCATACGTTAGCCATGTGGTCCCCTCCGCAGGTATAACATCGATTCAATGAGGTGACTCTTGGTATTTGTCTATTTTGAACTCCTAGCTTCTTGGCAACTTGCTCAGCTATCTCATCTATTTCCGTGGAGATTTTCGAAGTATGACTAGTAGAACTATCAGAATCCTTATAGAGTTTGGACAATCCTAACTCCTCACCCAAGTTATCTTCTATGTCAATGCACGTCCGCACACACTCTTCTATGGATCTAGGCTCTTTCAAGTACACATATGATCTTAACTTTGTGCTCAGAAGGCCATCTAAGAAGAAAGCCACTTGTTTGGCTAGTGTGGGTAACTCTGGAGTAGGGCATCTTTCTAGGTACTGTCTGAACCTTCTACCTGCTAGTCGCACTGTTTCTTGGGGTGTCTGCTTGAAACTGTGGATCAAGGATGATGTATTATGCCTCATACCACTCTTGGAAAATTCTACAATGAATTCGTCTAGCAGTTGACCTATGTCGTGATAGTTGCGACTACTCAGTGGTTGAAACCAAGCTAAGGCCGTGCCCTTAAGAGTCAGACCAAATGCCTCATACTGGGTGAACAAATCCTCAACCTGTTCAGCTCTTAACACTTGTTTGAACTCGGCCACATGATCATAAGGATCTCCTGACCCGTCAAAATAATTCTTCATTGCCTTGATCACTTGAGTGGGTCTAAGGGTTCTTGGGTGCTCTCGGGGTCTAGGCAATGGAAAATCATGTTCATCTCTTTGTTGCCTATGTGCTTGATGTCTCTCTCTTTCAGGTCTTTCATTTTAAAATCCTGCTCTATTTCTGCCCACCGTGTGTGCAAAACTTACCTCAGGTCTCTCTCTAGTTCTTTCTCTCTCGGCTTCATGAGCTCGGGATGATCCTACTCCTTGGAGGCCATGGGAAACATTGGATCTTGATGGGGGGAAAATCAATTCATTCTTCCAAGTATATGCATGTCTATCATGTTCTGTTACCAAGAAAATTTTCTCTGACGTGTTATCCAGGTAGACAACTTTGCCTGGTGTCTCAGGATCTTTGAATTCATAGATGATAACTATGCCCAATTGGCTAGGTTGATCTGGCTTGAATCTCCAAAAGGCTTCCTCTGTTTCTCTATTCAAAAATAGTTCTATGCTTTTGTTGTCTTGAGGGATCCAGTCCGGAGTGATCACTCGGGTCAAAACTGACTTACCTATAGGAGTCTGGGGTCCTTGTCCTACATTTCCTTGTTCTAGGTCTCCTATTTCCTTCTCAGGAATGACATTTCCAAACTCATCAGTCCTATCTGGTAGGTTGGTGACCACATACATGGTTCCTTCCTTATCAATGTATGAACCCTCTTCGAACTTGACCACCGGGTGTTCAAGTCCAAAGGATTGATCTGGATTTTTGAGTTGGACCACTGATCGCCTCAGACCATCCTCATAGATGCGAGCACCTAATTGGTTAGTCCGAATATATTCCAACTGTGTCTTATAAGGACCTTCTGGTGTTTGTAGATGGGCAGTCCCTGAGCCACCTGCAGGTTTTCCCATGCTAAAAGACATTTCTGAATCACTTGTGTCTGAACTTAGTAAAAGATGACCACTTAGTTGTTGTGCCCAAGACTTGGATGTATGGTTGACACTAGCCTCAGAAGATCTAATGCTTTGTTTATCCTTGCCTAAGTGTCTACCAGATCTCAGGTTCATAAGCTTTAGTCAAGAGTCCAAATTTTCCTTTTGGTATGGTTCAAAATTCTTTGGAGCCCCCTTGGTTCCCTAGTCCCACTTGAGGGTCAACTTCAAATTATCCTATCTCAAAATCAAGGCATTATTCTTGAAAAAAACAATTGAGATCGTGTAGGATTTGAAACGAGCTTTCCAACGAGCTATAGAGCTCAAAAAATGGACTTCGGATGAAAAAGTTATGTCACATCAGGCTCCTGGGGGTCAAAACAGGCAAACAAGACCTTTTAGAGAAAATCGCGATTTTGTGAACTTCAAGAAAATCGCGACTTTGTACCTTGAGAATCGTGTTCACAAAATCGTGTTTTCACAAAATCGTGTTTTGAAAATCGTGATTTTGAGCTGAAAATCGTGTTTTGAAAATCGCGATTTTGAGCAGAGAATCGTTTTTTGAAAATCGCGATGTTGAGCACAGAATCGTGTTTTTGAAAATCGCAATGTTGAGCACAAAATCGTGTTTTTGAAAATCGCGATGTTGAGCACAAAATCCTGTTTTTGAAAATCGCGATGTTGAGCACAAAATCGTGTTTTTGAAAATCGCGATGTTGAGCACAAAATCGTGTTTTTGAAAATCACGATTTTGTCTCAGAGAATCCTGATTCACAAAATCGTGTTTTTCACAAAATCGTGGTTTTCAGAATCGTGTTTTTGACATGAAAATCGTGATTTTGTCTCACAGAATCGTGTTTTCACAAAATCGTGGTTTTCAGAATCGTGTTTTTGACATGAAAATCGCGATTTTGTCTCACAGAATCGTGTTTTCACAAAATCGTGTTTTCACAAAATCGTGGTTTTCAGAATCGTGTTTTTGACATGAAAATCGCGATTTTGTCCACAGAGAATCGTCTTTTCATAAAATCGTGTTTTAGAGCATCGTATTTTCTCAGAATCATGTTTTTTGGCTGAAAATCGTGATTTTTTGAAAATCATGTTTTTGCTGAAAATCGTGATTTGTGAGAATTGCGATTTTGAGCAGAGAATCGTGTTTTTTGAAAATCGCGATTTTGAGCAAAAAATCGTGTCTACACAGAATCGCCTTTTTTCACAAAATCGTGTTTTTACTGAAAATCGTGATTTTTTGAGAATTGCGATTTTGAGTAGAGAATCGTGTTTCCTCAAAATCGTGTTTTTTTGGCTGAAAATCGTGATTTGTGAGAATCGCAATTTTGAGCACAATCACAGAATCGCGATTCTGAGAATGACCACAGAATCGTGATTCTTTCAGCCAACTTTTAGGCGGGAAAACAGAAAATCGTGATTTTTCAAAAAATTATGAATTTTCACAGAATCGCGATTTTCATCACAGAATCGCATTTTTTGGTAGGAAATTCAAATTTTTGAGCGCCAGCTATGGCGAGCTCCGTATGAGCAGAAAATCATGAAAAAAAACATAGCGCTCGCTCTCCCTTGCACCTCCTAACTCCTTCCCACACAATAAATGCATGAAAAATGGTATGAAAATGGTGAAAATGCACTAAAAAACAAGAAATTTCTATGAAGAAGAAGATGGAATAAGGTGGAGATGATGATGATGATGAAGATGAAGAGGAAAAAACAGAAAATGAACTGAAATGACAATTTTTTTTACCTTCCAACGTCGCAAATCTACGATCTTACCGTCACAACGCTCGTCCTAGAAGCTCTCTCTCCGGCAACGGCGCCAGAATTTGGTGTAGCTCAAGCGTAAGCACCACCTCCTTTACTTGTCAATCAGCGGAGACGTGAGGACCGGTATGAAGACCACGAGCAAGTGAAGGCACAAGTGCGTGAGTGAAAGCACACAAACATGAACACACATACACACACACACACAAAGTAAGATCAAAGAGAGGAACAATGGAAAGCTTTGATTGCAAAAAAAAAGTTCTCTTACAAAAGCTCTATTCTCTAACAAGCTAACCTCAAAAATGAGCTCTCTAGCTCTTTTTATAGTTTTTTGACTAGTTTTGGCCCTGTCCAGACCTAGTGTTCGGCCTAGTTAAAAATTAGGTTCCAGGGCTTATTTGAGGGCTCAAACGAAGTCTAAAAATTATGAAAATTGGTACGATGGTACTTCTAATACTCCTCAAGCTCGAGGACTCCTTGGCTTGAACAAAATGGAGTTATAAAAATAGATAATGGTATTTACAATGGTTTTTAGTGATGGAAATCACTATTTTTGTAGGGGATTCATCTAAAAATTTGACATACACTTCATGGAGCTCCCTACTTGCTCCCTTTCCTTGTGTGTCCAACTTTTGATGTGCTTCCATTCTTTGTCCTTGACTTTGAGCTTCAACAATATGTATATGTATATGTATATGTATATGTATATGTACATGTATATGTATATGTATATGTATATGTATATGTATATGTATATGTATATGTATATGTATATGTATATGTACATGTATATGTATATGTATATGCATATGTATATGTATATGTATATGCATGTGTATATGTATATGTATATGTACATGTATATGTATATGTATATGTATATGTATATGTATATGTATATGTATATGTATATGTATATGTATATGTATATGTATATGTATATGTATGTGTATATGTATATGTATATGTATATGTATATGTATATGTATATGTATATGTATATACATATACACATACATATACACATACACATACATATACACATACACATACATATACACATACATATACACATACATATACACATACATATACATATACATATACATATACATATACATATACATATACATATACATATACATATACATATACATATACATATACATATACATATATGTATATGTATATGTATATGTATATGTATATGTATATGTATATGTATATGTATATGTATATGTATATGTATATGTATATGTATATGCATATGTATGTATATGTATATGTATATGTATATGTATATGTATATGTATATGTATATGTATATGTATATGTATATGTATATGTATATGTATATGTATATGTATATGTATATGTATATGTATATGTATATGTATATGTATATGCATATGTATGTGTATATGTATATGTATATGTATATGTATATGTATATGTATATGTATATGTATATGTATATGTATATGTATATGTATATGTATATGTATATGTATATGTATATGTATATGTATATGTATATGTATATGTATATGTATATGTATATGTATGTGTATATGTATGTGTATATGTATGTGTATATGTATATGTATATGTATATGTATATGTATATGTATATGTATATGTATATGTATACGTATATGTATATGTATATGTATATGGATATGTATATGTATATGTATATGTATATGTATATGTATATGTATATGTATATGTATATGTATGTGTATATGTATGTGTATATGTATATGTATGGGTATATTAAAGGGGGAAGTATCTCAACCCCTAAGCAACGATGGTGACACACCATCGCGATGGTGCTTGACAGTTGCGATCCTGTTGACCATCGTGGCCCTAATTGTCATGGTTTGACCATCACAACTGTGACTCATCATCGTAGTATGACCATAGTGACTTGATCATCGTGACGATGACACACCATGACGCCTTGATCTTCGTAGCTTGACCATTGCAATTTTCCCTGATCATCACGACTTTGACTCATCATCATGGCTTGACCATCATGGTCTGTTACCATCATGGGTTGATTATCGCAGGTGTTGACACCATGGCGACAGTGATGCACCATCGTGATTGTGTCTGACCATCACGACGGTCATGCAGAATGCCAAAATAAGGGTTTTTGATTTTTGAGGTATTTTAAGGCCTATTTTGAGTAATCATTGAGCGATTAAGCATATTGAAGGCCCTTAGCTCATATTCGAAGAGATCCTCTTTTCCTGTTTTAACCTCCACAACCTTGAACTGGCATAACTTTCTCATACGAAATCCGTTTTTTGTGATGTTGGAAAGCTCGTTTGGAGAACTACAATAACATCCACTGGTTTCAGTAAAACTAATACATGGATTATTAGATATAGTATTTTGAAGTTGACCCTCATGTGGGACTACGAAACCAAGGGGACTCCCAAGGATTTTGAGCCATACAAAGGGGAATTTTTGAACTAGAAGGCAAAGCTTATGAACCTAAGATTTGCTAGACACTTAGGCAAGGATCGGCAAAGCATTATATCATCTAAGGCTAGTGTCAACCATACAGCTAGGTCTTGGGCATGACAACTAAGTGGTTATCCCTACACAGTAAGTTAAAAAACAAGTGCCTTAGAAAGTCATTTAGCATGGAGAGACCCACATGTACCTCAGGAACTGCCTATTTACAAACACTAGAAGGTCCCTATAAGACACAATTGGAGTGTATTCGGACCAACCAATTAGGTCCTTGCATCTATGAGGATGGCCTAAGGTGATCAGTGGCCCAACTCAAAAATCTTGATCAACCCTTTGGACTTGAACACCCAGTGGTTAAATTTGAAGAAGGTTCGTATATTGATAAGCAAGGAACTATGTATGTGGTTACGAGCTTAGCAGATAGGACAGATGAGTTTGGAAATGTCATTCCTAAGAACAAGATACGAAACATAGAGCAAGGAGATGTAGGATGAGAACCTAAGACTCCTAGAGGTAAGTCAATCTTGACTAGAGTGATCACTCCAGATTAGATCCTTCAAGACAACAAAAGTATAGAACTATTCTTGAATATAGAAACAGAGGAAGCCTTTTGGAGATTCAAGCTAGATCAACCTAACCCAATAATCACCATCTAAATATTCAAAGACCCTAAGGCACCAAGCGAAGTTGTCTACCTAGATAACGCATCATAGAAAATGTTCTTGGTAACAGAGCATGACAGGCATTTGTACACTTGGCAAAGCGAATTGATTTTTCCTCCACCAAGATCTAGTGTTTTGCATGGCCTCTAAGCAGTAGGATCATCCCAGGCTCATGAAAACTAGAGGGAAAGAGCTAGAGAGAAACCTGAGGTAAGCTTTGCACACAATGTGGGTAGAGACAGATCAAGATTTGAAGGTGAAAGACATGAAAGAGAGAGACATCAAGCACATAGGCATCAAAGATATGAACATGATTTCCATTGCCTAGACCCTAAGAGTACCCAAGAACCCTTAGACCCTCCCAAGTGGTCAAGGCAATGAAGAACTACTTTGACATGTCAAGAGATCCTTATGATCATGTGGCCGAGTTCAAACAAGTGTTAAGAGCTAAACAGGTCGAGGACTGGTTCACTCAGTTCGAGGCATTTGGTTTGAACCTCAAGGGTATGTAGCCTTAGCTTGGTTTCAACCTTTGAACAATCGTAATTACCAAAAAATAGGTCAATTGCTAGAAGAATTCATTATAGAGTTCTCCAAGAGTGGCATCAGGCATAACACATCATCCTTGATCCACAACTTCAAGCAGACACCCCAAGAAATAGTGCAACTTGCAGGAAGACGGTTCAGACAATACTTAGAGAGATTCCCTATTCCAAAGTTACCCACACCATCCAAACAAGTGGCTTTGTTTTTAGATGGCTTACTAAGCACAAAGTTGAGATCATATGTGTACTTGAAAGAACCTAGATCCATAGAAGAGTGTGTGCGGATGTGCATTGACATAGAAGACAACTTGGGTGAGGAATTAGGATTGTCCAAGCTCTATAAGGATTCTGGCAGTCCTACTAGGCACACTTCTAGACCTTCCACTGACATAGATGAGATAGCCGAGCAGGTTGCCAAGAAGCTAGGAGTTCAAAATAGACAAACACCAAGGGTCACCTCATTGAAGCAATGTTACAACTATGGAGGAGACCACATGCCTAATGTGTGCCCAATGATGGCTCAACCCAAAGGAAACCCTAATGATCCACATTGCACTTTTGAGAGGAAGTACACAAACCAAACAGCTCAAGATTGTCCCTACAATAGGCAGACTGTTAGACAAAATTATCAGCAACCTTACTAGTAGGGTAGGTATCAGAATCAATGCCAACAGCCATATTATAGGCCACAACAACAATATCAGACACCATATAGGCCACAACGAGTCAGAGGAAACCAACCACCAGCTCCTACCAATGTGATTCCAGTTAAGTATACAGTGGTAGAGGAAAACCCCAATAGAGCATTGGTGCCACTAACCCCATTGGTCTTAGAAAATGACTCTCATGCTCATAGGTCAAATTACTCCCATGAAGATAGTCCACAAGTTTATTACATAGAGTCACCTAAGCATAGTCAGATTTATCCATATCAATATGCGGCACCACCTATGGAGCCGAATTGGGAGCCACAATATTCCAATGTCATGTACACAAATCCTAACCCTAGGCCCCAATTGAGACAAGTGAGACCACAAGCCCCTGAATAGGAAAGAGAAAGGGGGGAGAGAAGTAGCAAGTGAAAGAGGAAAAAAAAAAACCAAGGGGAGAGAAAGAGAGCAACAAACCAGGGAGAATTAGAAAGTGGAGGAAAACAAAAAACCTATGGTAAAAGAAAAAGAAATATGGAAAGAGAAAGTAACAATTAGAGACCAAAGCATATAAATCTTTGGTAGAATTGAGAGTGAATGAAAGCTTATGGATAAATTCACTTGTACATTACTGTTCCAAAGTAGTTTTTGTAGTCATCTGTTATATTATGAACATACATGGAAGGGTGTGTGAACCACCCTTAGAAGGAAGTATATGTGGTCTCACACATGGGTGCCATATGGCACTCATGTGTGGAGAAAAGTGGTTCTTTATGAGAAATGGAAAGAGGGAAGGTTAATGGAGTGGATGTCTGGTGGGGAGGAACTAACAACTTGAATCTCAATGTCTAGTGTGTGAATTCAGCTAGCATCATCATCTTTGTGTTACCCCCAAAATTTGTGCACGTGAAGATCCAAAATGAGGGGGATCATCAAAGCTTTATAGCATTGGTATCACAACTATATAAAGAGTGCTTATTAAAGTGGATAGATAGTTCAAAACAAAGTGCTTCATGGGAGCTGGTTAGAACCCTTTAGGATAGTTTCCAAATTTTAGATACCTTCCCAAGAGTGTTCTTAATGGAAAGGATACAGGGAAACAACATGACGATATGAAAATGTACTTCAAATACATGGGGTTCAATGGAAGTATCAATTAAGTTATCTTTCTCTCTTTCATTAGAATTTTCCAACACCAATTTAAAAAAAAAGGACTTGAGGAGAAGGAAATCTTATATTATGGGCATACATGGAAGGGTGTGTGAACCACCCCTTAGAACAAAGTATATGTGGTCTCACACATGAGTGCCATGTGACAGCCATGTGTGGAGACAAGTGGTGCTTTACGAGAAATGGAAAGAGGGAAGTTTAATTGATTGGATGCACGGTGAGGAGGAAGGAACAACTCGAATCTCCATGTCTTGTATGTAAATTCATCCAGCATTGTCATCTTCATGTTAAATCAAAATCTATGCATGTGAAGGTCCAAAATGAGGGGGATCATTGGAGCTTTATAGCATCATCCACAAATATATCTCGATATTATTGTTAGAGCAAACAAATTATGTTGTTACGACCATGATGTTAAAGAGAAGTCACCCCTAAATATGACTATGAATCGAAATGCATCCACATACACATGCATGTTTCATACATATACACATGCATATACATACACATGCATATACATATACACATATACATATACATATACATATACATATACATATACATATACATATACATATACATATACATATACATATACATATACATATACATATACATATACATATACATATACATATACATATACATATACATATGTTGGCACTAGTCAGAGGCATAGAAGACGTGAAAGCATGTAAAGACAGAGCAGGGAGTCAGTCGAATCATTTTTTCAAAGACTTATATTTTATAAATACTTTTCAAAACCTCCAACAGTGATTTTCATCACTTTTGTACTATATGTAACATAGAAAAACCCTTTTTGTAATTTACAGCTCCATTTTGTACAAACCCAGGAGTCTTCGAGCTTGAGGAGCTTAGGTAGAATGAGCGTACGAATTTTGGTTATTTTTAGACACCGTTTACCCCTTCAAATAGCATCTAGAACCTATTTTTTAACTATGCCGGTCACTAGATGTGAAACCGGTCAAAACTAGTCTAGAATCTATAAAAAGAGCTAGAGAGCTCATTTTTGAGGTTAGCTTGTTTGATTAGAGAAGAGCTTAGAGCTATATTGAGCTTGTAAGAGTGTTCTTGAGTAATAGAGTTGATTTCCTACCTTCCATTGTGTCTTGTTTGTCTCTTCGTTGTGTGTGTGTATGTGTGTGTGCATCTCCATGCTTCTCACCTTCACTCTCACTTCATCTCACATTCACGATCTTCATATCACTCCTATCTCTTCCACGGATTGACATTAAGGAGGTGGAGATTCTTAACGTGGTCCTCACCATTGTGCTAGAGCAACACCAAATTTGGCGCCGTTGCCGGGGATTGAGTCTAGGACGAATGTGTGATGGTAAGAGTATAGCAAGAAGTGGTGTTGGAAGGTAAAAATTTCAGTTTTGGTTGTTGTTTTTAGTTAGTTTTTAGTGTTTTTCACCTCCCCCACACTCCATCTTCATCACCACATCATCATCTTCCACTCTAAAAAAATCAGAAAATTCACCATATCCACCCATTCTCCTCATTTCCCCTCATTTGTGCATGTGAGAGAGAGAGCTTATGTGCTTGTATGCGCTTTTGTGTTTTTGAGTTTTCTTGCTGGTACAGTTCTCCAGAGCATCAGGAAAGCTCCAAAAAGGTAAGAAAATCACTTTCTGTAAGAAAATGCCGAATGTGTCAGACCATCACGATGGTCTTCCAAGTTCGGAATTTGAGGTAAGCGAGTTCACCACCGTATAGGCGACCCTTGTGCATATAGGAATCCATTGTTGCATTTGCAAAATTTGCATTTTGGTGTACCATCGCGACAGGCTCACGCCATCGCGATTGTGTCACACCATCGCGATTGGCTCATGCCATCGTGACGGCTCGGACGGACCATCGCGACGGCTCACTTGAGCCATCGCGACGGTTCACCTTGACCATCGCGACGATCCCGTCGACCCCACGCCATCATGATTGGCTCATGCCGTCGCGTCGATGCTGCCACAGAATCTAAAGGAAAGAATTAAAGTCTGACGGAACGAGAACTCAAAAGTACCACAGACAGTCGACTCCTGACGCATACAATTAAACAAAACAAGAACTTAAAGACATTTAAAAAAGAAACAAGCAAGAAAGAATAAAGGAACATTGACGATCTGAGCGTGTACTGAGTGTGCAAGGAAGTAAATTCATGAACCTTAGATCAGGCAAACATATAGGTAAGTCAGATCGACGAAGCCTTAGATCATCAGAAGCAAGTGTAGGAACTACTGCACGATCGTGGGCACAACAATTGAATAGTAATTATCCCTACGAGTTGAGCTCAGATACGAGTGAATCTGAAATGGCTTTCAACACGGAAAGACCAGAAGGAGGGTCAAATGTAGCATATTTAGAAAAACCAAAAGGACCCTATAGGACTCAATTAGAATTTCTCCAAACCAACCGCTTAGGTGCTCACATTTACGAGGATGGTTTGCGAAGACAAGTGGTGCAAATGCACAATCTTGATCAACCCATTGGATTGGAACGTCCAGTGGTAAAATTCGAGAGAGACGCATACATAGACAAAGAAGGAACAATGTACATCTTAAGTACGCAGCCGAATTATACGAATGAGTTTGGTGTAATTCAGTTAGAGACGGAATCAAGAGCCCAAGGAAAAGAACCATTAGAAGAACCTAGGACACCTAGAGGGAAATCTGTAATGACACATGTACTAATCCCAGAGTGGATCCCTTAGGACAATAGAAGCATAGAGTTGTTTGTGAATAAAGAAACTGATGAAGCATTTTGGAGATACAGAACGGAACAACCTAGTGAGGTAGGCGCCATCACGATATATGAGTTCAAGGACCCGGATACACCTGGAAAGGTTGTATACCTGAATGAAACTTCAGATAGAGTATTTGTGGTACTTGACCACGCTAGAAATACCTATACATGGAGAGGTGATTTAGTCTTCCCTCTAGCATGAACAAACGTAAACGCGAGCCAACAAGGGGCAGGAACATCCTCCGCCCATGCTAATCAAAGAGAGAAAAACAAAGAAATACCGGAAGTAAGTTTCAATCATCCCATAGGGAGAGATAGAACCACCATAGACACGGACATAGTGGATAGACAAAGAATGCCAGGTGGTAGAGATGATTTTCCTCTACCTAGATCATGTGAACACCCAAGGATATTAAGACCCACTCAACTAGTAAAGTCCATGAAAAACTATTTTGATGGGACAGGAGATCCCTATGATCATGTTGCGGAATTTAAACAAGTACTAAGGGCAGAACAAGTAGAAGACATGTTCATGCAATACAATGCATTTGGACTAACGTTAAAGAACACAGCTTTAACTTGGTTCCAACCATTGCAACAAAGGCAATTTAGAGACATCCATCACTTTTTGGAGTCATTCATCACTGAATTCTCTAAAAGTGGAATCAGGCATGACACGTCTTCATTGATTCATAGTTTTAAACAGACCCTATATGCTGCTGCAGAAGAGAACCTAAGTAGGGCTTTAGTGCCTTCATCACCCCTGATCACCGAAAGTGACCCGAACTCAAACAGTTTTCACTCTACTCATGTAGATAGTTCACCCGCGTATTACACAGAGTCACCAAAACACGTAGAGACATATCAATACGATAGTCCACCATTGGAACCTAGTTGGGAGCCAGACTACACTAATGTGATGTACACAAACCCGAATCAACGGCCCCAATTGAGACAACAAAGA
This sequence comes from Ceratopteris richardii, assembly GCA_020310875.1. NCBI lineage: Eukaryota > Viridiplantae > Streptophyta > Polypodiopsida > Polypodiales > Pteridaceae > Ceratopteris > Ceratopteris richardii. The sequence continues at coordinate 146,339,186 of CM035422.1, forward strand.
CCACAGGGCCCTAGAGGACCATGCTTTAGGTGCCAAGGAGATCATTTCATAAAGGATTGTCCACATCCTCCTATAGCAGGACAGTCACAATACTATAACATACAAGGCTTTTGTGCCGATTGTGGTAAAGAGCACATAATCAAAGATTGTCTTAAGAACCCTGCTAATGCTTCAAATGTGACACCCATCAACATGATAGGTATTGTGAACAATGCAGATGGATCCAACCCTACATATGTGCCTATCCAAGCTATAACAAGAGCCCAGGCGCTCTTACAGAATCAACAATTTAATCACGAGAAAATAGCCGGAACTAGTGAAGTTGGAGAATCTAGCAGTAAAAAGACGAAATCTTGGAAAGATTCTAGAGAAAGAATCAAGAGAAAGTGGAGTAAAAGGATAACAGAATTGGAAGGACGTATAAAGGAATCTAGAGCCAAAATCCTAGAATTGACTTCACAAGAATTGAATCAAGAGAACCCAGCTCAGAGATCAGGATCAGTTTTAGCAAAACCCATACCAAAAAACCTAGACATGATGTTTTGTGCATATGAGTCTAGATTAAAAGAAGGACCCCAGATAGCTGAAATGAGTAAGAACTACCCGAGAGCCCACCTAGAAATTGAGAGAACTAAGCTTTGCATGAAGATGGTAGAATTAGCACAAGCTATGTTCGAAGCCTCTAGATATCTAAATTGGAATATCATGGCAAAACCGGAATTACACTTTCAAGGACTAATGGAGAGGCTAGAACACTTGATAGATAGCAAAGAGAAGAAAAATCGGCATAGGAACCCTATTGTCTCAGAGACCCAAGAAAGGAATGCACCATCCCTGTCTCAAGTACCCAATACAGAAGGTGAATACAACCTGTCTTCCATACATAGGTATTCACATGAATTTTTGAGAGAAATCCAAGAAGAGAAATGGAGAAAAGAACAAGGAACTCATCCTCCTATTCAAGAAATAGATGATTTGCAGGAGCAATTTCCCCAAGACATTCCCTCTATTTACGAGGATGTAGAGGAGGAACAACTGAGTGAACACACAGGTTTTGAATCCAATTCTTTGCAAGATTTACCTTAGTTCATAGGACCTTGGGAAGCAAAGTCTATTAGTATGAGAGCACCCACGATAATAGTGAGGAATGAAGAATTAGTGATCCCAAGAAACACGGAAGTGATCAAGAATACCAAAGTTCAATGTAATCTCACCCTAGAAGAGTTGTGAAAGGTAAAACTAGAATTGTGGAAACATATAGCAAATCAATTCCCTGAGCTTGCTACTACTCCCTCACAAATAGGATCACACAAGAAGGTACCAAAGATACCAATAGAAAAGATCGGGGATGTAAGCGAAGGAGAGGAAGGTAACACTTATCTTCCAATAACCCATCAGGGCTACACCACGAAAGCCATCTTAGATTCAGGAGCCGGAGTAGCCATCGCTACCACCACTTCATGGAAACGTTGGGGTAAGCCAGCATTAAGACCCACCAGGATGAAGCTACAAATGGCTGATGGACACATAGAAAAACCATTAGGCTTATTAGAAGGCATGTCTCTCACCACTTGTGGTGTGGAGTTTGAGCATACCTTTGCCATTTGTGATTTTGCGAAAGATCATGCTTACGAGATGATTTTAGGACGACCATTCATGCGTCAGTTGTAAATTGTACAGGATTGGGGAACTAATTCTTTGTATTTGCAACATTTAGGTGTGACTACTAAAGTCAATCTTAAAGACTATTCCCATAGAGATGTACCCCCACTACAATGGAATACTATCCATAAGACGCAAGAAGAGACAGAATCAATACACTCATTGGAATCAGATCCTTCATGGTTGCATGAGGATACTCATCTATGAATGTGTAAAGTAGCCAAACAAGAGGAAGAACGATTAGAAGCCAGGACTTTAGGTGTAGAACAACATCCACGAACTCTTCAAGACCCAGCTTACGCACCTGTAGTGTTTCCAGATGAGGAGTTTGAACCCCATGGTTGGGTAGAAATCCTAACAACCATGGATGTAGCCATCAATGAAGAACAATGGACGCCCCACTGCGACGAGGATGGCTATGACATTTCAGTCTTCGCGATAGAGCCAATCATGTGTGATTCAATTATAGAAGAATGTGAACCTAACACTGATGCATTTGAGGATGCGAGTGATTTCGATCTAGAGTCAATTATTATGGATCCGCCCTTTGCATCAGAGGAAGAATATTTCTACGAAGTAGAAACTTACCCTCAAAGACACGAAGAAATTATGAATGATGTGAGGTTAGCCACACACGTGACCACTAAGAGTGAAGGCAAGAAAAGAAAGAAGAAAGAAACCATGTGAGAAGAAGAAGAAACCTTGTTTGAGGTTCCCGATAACTTCAAAAAGTATGAAATAGAAGATAGAAGAATAATGGTATGAAGGCCTAACAGAAAAGTTGATGCTGGAGAAGTATATGATAATCGAGAGAAAACCAAAAAAATCATAGTTGCCATAGAAGGAGAAGAAGAGAAATGTACATACATCGGGCATGATTTGACGAATGAAGAAGAAGAAGAGTTAGTTGCCCTATTGCGTGAATATAGAGATGTGTTCGTCTAGAGTTACAAAGACTTGAAAGGAGTAGACCCGGATATATGGTCCCATAGAATCCCTATGACTCCAGATGTAAAACCCACAAAACAGAAACCATACACGTACAATGATAACTACGCTGCGAGATTAAAGAGGAGATAGACCGATTGATAGAAGCAGGATTCATTTACGAAATTGAGCATACCGAATGGGTATCCCCCATTGTGGTTGTGCCCAAGAAGAATGGAAAATTGCATGTGTGTATTAACCTTAAAAAAGTTAATGCCGCCACGATTAGAGACAGTTATCCTCTTCCTATCACGGAACATTTATTGGAAAGAGTTGCGGGCAATGAAGTTTACAGCTTTCTTGATGGTTTCTCACGCTATAATCAAGTAGCCATTGCTCCAAAAGATCAACACAAGACGGAATTTGCCACAGAATGGGGCATTTTTGCATTTCGTGTGATGCCATTTGGCTCAACAAATGCACCTGCCACTTTCCAGCGACTCATGTGTCATGTTTTTAAGGAATTCTTATGCAAGAATTCGGAAGTTTATGTCGATGACATATGTGCTCATTCGAATATCAGACAGACTCATATCCCAGAATTAAGGCAAGTATTTGACAAATGTCGAGAATATCAAGTTTTTCTAAACTCATAAAAGTGCGTTTTCAGGTCAGACAAGGCAAAATTCTAGGACACATTGTGTCAAAGAATGGAATTTCGATAGACGAAGAAAAAGTGAAAGTAATTGCAGAATTACCTAGGCCAAATAACGTAAAAGAGGTACAAGCATTTATGGGACATTGTGGTTATTATAGATGATTCATACACATGTATGCAATCATAGCCAAGCCTCTGTAATATCTTTTGACTAAGTTTGAATGGACAGATGAATGTGAGAATTCATTCAATGAACTTAAACGACGTTTGTGCTCAACACCTATATTGACAACCCCAGATTGGAGTAAGCCATTCCATGTACATGTGGATGCATCCAATTATGCCGTAGGATGTGTTAGCACAACCCACGAATGAAGGTAATATAGATCTCCCCATAGCTTATGCGAGCAGACAGTTGAACGCAACAAAAAGAAACTACACCACTACGGAACGAGAAGGATTAGGAATGATCTACGCGGTGAAGAAATTCAGACATTATTTGTTGGCCAATAAGTTCAAATTCTTTACAGATCATCAAGCATTACTGTATTTAGTCAACAAGCCTTGTAATATAGGAAGATTGATACGTTGGTTTCTATTACTCATGGAGTATGACTTTGAAGTAGTAGTCAGGAAAGGAAAGACACACCTTAGAGCTGACCACCTTTCAAGACTAACCTCAGGAGAAGCTCCTCAAGGAATAGTGGATGAATTACCAGATGCGTATTTGTTTAACCTTGAGATAGCACCAGAATCGGCTAAGCCTATTGTCCCTATTCTCACATATGGACCCAAGAATCCTAGGTTAAGGATCAAGGAAGGAGAGATTACCAAGTCTCAAAGATATCAAATAATAGCAAGAAGTATATATAAACAAGACAATCAAAAGATTCTTGCTTGTTGTGTAGATGAATCAGAACATGCAAATTGGTTGCAATTGGCACATGTAGGTGCATTAAAGCAACATCACTCGAAACATCGTACATTGCAGACTCTGCATAGACTAGGAGTCTATTGGCCTTCCATGGAAGCAGATGTCTACAAGTTGTGTAAAGAATGCCATGTTTGTTGTGAAAGACCACCAGTAGAACATGCTACATTATATCACGTGTCTCTCGCACCAGAATGGAGTGAACCTTTAGTGACATACTTGAGGACAAAAACATTCCCTCAAGGAATGACCTTAGCACGACAATGAAGTCTACAGCAAGAAGCTCAAGATTATTCACTGATTGGCAAAAATCTATAGAAACGAGGATGAGACAGATATTTACGACAATGTGTTCATGAGAGTGATTATTTGAGCGTACTAGAGACTGCACACCAAGGTGTTGCAGGAGTTCATTTTGGACCCGATAGGATAATCAAAGCCATCCTCTTTGCAGGATTATGGTGGCCCACTCTTCACATGGATGCACATACCTATGTTAAGAGATGTGATGTGTGCCAAAGAACTCAATTTCCTACTCGCAGAGATGAAATGCCATTGAAACCCATGATGGGTGGACGTGCATTTTCTAAGTGGGGTATAGACTTTGTAGGACCCATTAACCCCCCTGCAAAAGTTACACATGCTGAATACATTATTGTTGCGACACATTATCTTACCAAATGGGTAGAGGCAAAAGCCACGAAAAAGAATGATGCACACACGACTGCAAAATTCTTATTTGAAAATGTCTTTACAGGATATGGATTGCCTATAGAGTTAGTGAGTGATCGAGGAACTCACTTTCTAAACCAATTCATTGAATATTTGTTACAGGATTTTATGGTGATTCACAAGAAATCTGCACCATATCATCCTCAGGCCAATGGTCACGCTGAAAGCACTAATAAGATCCTTTGTAACGTACTGACGAAACTCGTGAACAACAAACGTTCAGATTGGGACAAACAGTTACACCACGCTGTTTGGGCATATCGAGTGGCCTACAAGACCGTACTCAATGCAACTCCCTTTCAGATGGTGTTTGGTCAAAATGCTGTGCTTCCTTTGGACTTCTTGATACCGACCCTTAAGGTTGCACAAGAACATCAATGGACCGGCCATGAATCATCAGCAAGAATAATGGACTTGGAACGATTAGGAGAAACTAGGCTGAGAGTAGAAGCAGGAATATATGCAGCAAAGAAGCAACAGAAAGCCTATTTCGATGCGCATGTGAAAGATAAAGACTTAAAAGAAGGAGATTTAGTCCTAGTATATACTCTGAAAGAACACGCACGGAACTTAGAAAAGCGAGGTTATGGACCTATGATCATTAATAGACTCTCGACAAGTGGACCAGTACAATTAGCCACCTTAGAAGGAGACATAATGCCTAATTACATTACTGGCTGTAGAGTCAAGTTATACTAGGAACCTCTTACTGAGGATATGCTTAGACGACTCAGGCTGGCAATGTCTGCGCACATGCGCACACACTCTTCTATGGTCCCAGGATCCTTCAAGTACACATATGATCTCAATTTGGTACTTAGCAGTCCATCCAAGAATAAGGCCACTTGTTTGGCTGGTGTGGGTAACTCAGGAATAGGACATCTCTCCAAATATTGCCTAAACCTTCTTCGTGTGAGTCTGACCATCTCTTGGGGTGTCTGCTTGAAGCTGCGAATCAGTGAGGAAGTATTATGCCTTATGCCACTCTTGGAGAATTCAGTGATGAAAGCCTCTAAAAGTTGGTCTATGCTCCTGAATTGCCTCTCATTTAGTGGTTGAAACCATGTAAGGGTTGTGTTCCTAAGGGTTAGACCAAAAGCATTGTACTGCGTGAATAGGTCCTCAACTTGTTCAGCTTTCAAGACTTGCCTAAACTCGGCCACATGATCATATGGGTCCCCATTGCCATCGAAGTAATTCTTCATGGACTTAACCAACTGGGTTAGCCTCAAGGTCCTAGTGTGTTCTCTAGGCCTTGGCAAGGGAAAACCATCTGCATTTCTTTGGTTTCTTGGGGCTCTCGGTCTCTCAGTTTCCATTCTATATGTCTCCGTTCTAGTTTGTTCTCTTCCGATTGGGTTGGCGAAGCTCACTTCTGGCCTATCTCTACTTCCATCCCTTTGAGCTCCATGAGCTTGGGATGTTCTAGCTCCTTGGTGACCATAAGAGGCATTAGATCTTGGTTGGGGAAAAATAAATTCTCCCTTCCAAGTGTATGCATGCCTACCATGCTCTGTGACCACAAAGATCCTCTCTGAAGTATTGTCTAGGTAGGTCACTTTGCTTGGGCTATCAGGATCTTTAAACTCATAGATTGTGATCATTCCTACCTCATTCGGCTGATCACGCTTATACCTCCAAAAGGCTTTATCGGTCTCTCGGTGTAGAAGCAGATCTATGCTCTTATTGTCCTGGGGAACCCACTCTGGTGTGATAATTCTAGTGAGAACTGATTTGCCTCGAGGGGTTTTAGGCTCTCCACCTATGTTTCCTTGCTCTAGGTCACCTATGTCCGTTTTTGGGATCACATTACCAAATTCATATGTCCTATCTGGGTGACTAGTTACTACGTATATGGTTCCTTCTTTGTCCAAGTATGCTCCATTTTCAAACTTGACTACTGGATGTTCTAGTCCAATGGGTTGATCTGAGTTTTTAATCTAGACCACGAATCTTCCTAGGGTGTCCTCATAGATGCAAGCACCTAATCGGTTGGTCCTAAGGTATTCGAGTTGCATCTTGTAAGGGCCTTCGACCCGTTGTAAGTATGGCACGCCTGAACTTCCTGTGGGTCTCTCCATACCATGAGACATCTCAAAATAGCTAGTTTCAGAGCTAGGGTAATGCGAATAATGGCTCAACTACTGGGCCCAAGACCTAGCAGTATGATTGACACTAGCCTCTGAAGACCTAAGACTCTGTCTATCTCTCCCTAGGTGTCGCCGTGATCTAAGGTTCATATGCCCGATTAAACAACCCCAATTTTTCCCAAGTACAACCTCGTTGATGATTCGTTATTATCAATCACTAGATTATTTTTATTTTGTTCTCATGTTTAGGATCTTATCTGACTTTGCGTTGTCAAGAATACTTGAGTTAATTTTTGCACTTTAAGTTGATCATACCACATTAACTTCTTTTCCTTTAAAGTTATCGATCACAAAGAGATTACATTTTGGCTTGAACTTGAGTGCTTAGGTAGTCTTCAACTTGATAGATGCCTAACATCACCCTAACTTACTTTCCATGCTAAGCGTTCTTAGCCTAAGCTAGGAATTAGCAAAAAGAGTTGAGAGAATTTCCAACCTCAAGCTCCTTGCCCTTTGAGTGCTTAGTTGAGCCCGGGACGTGCTCGCCCAAGCTGAGTGATCACCTTTCTCTGGTTGCTTGAACTCCTTGCTTGCACACCTCAGACCTGTGAAATTTTATCAGTTAGCAATGGCTTGACCTCAATATCCTGACAAACACTCTTCAACATGCACTGAAAAGTGTAGACCCCTGCTTCCCTTTTGCCCTAAGAAGCATTCTCATTCCCTATTACTGACTGGTGGTCATCACAAAAATACCTATACTAGAACTCCACATATTACTGTCAGAAAAAACCAGTTGATGTCCACGTAGAATTCTCAACAAGCTTTCCAACGGAACAAAACTTATAGCAATCAGAGTTCCTATGAAGAAGTTATGGCCAGTCAGTCAATCAGGAGTCAAAACAGGTGAAACACGCAGCCAGTAATAGCTCATACTGATTTCTAAGGCCTCTTTATACTCTAGATTTTCCCAATTTTGGCAAAGGATAAGTTTAATATTTTTTTTTTAACCCTAAAAATATGCGGAATTTGCCCGTCAATCGCGATCGAGTGGTCTCTCAATCGTGATTGATGTATCAGTCGCGATCGACGTGTCGGTCGCGATTGACAAGTCCATCGTGGCTGTCAGTCGCGATTGATGGGTCAATCGCAATTGACATGTGGCCCGAAAATTTCGTCGATCGTGGTCAAACGATCATTGATTGAGTCTGTCGTGATGGACAAGTCCATCGGGATTGTCGGTCGCGATTGACAGGTTAGTCGCGATCGATGGGTCCGTCGTGGCTATCAGTCGCGATTGATGGGTCGATCACGATTGACACGTGGCACACGAAAAGTCTGTCGGTCGTGGTCAGTTGGTCGCTGACTTTGTCAGTCGCGATCGACATGTCGGTCGTGATTGACAGGTCTGTCGGCAAGTGTCCGTCGTCGTTTGTCGATTGCGATTGACAGAAAACTGAGGAATTTTAAAATTTCAAACACATATTCAAGATGCTCTAGGCCTACACATCACATTTATGCACTTAGTTTAGCAAAAGGATCATTTTTTCTGTCGGTCGCGATTGACAGAGGTCAATGCCTTGGGACCTGCACAGTAAAAAATTTTACCTGTTGGAGCTGGTACAACTACTGGCGATGCTGATTCCTGCAGAAAATCTCAAAAAACACACAAAAGCACAAGCACGCAAACGCTCTCTCGCTCTCTCTCACAAGTGAAATGAGGGGAATGGTATGGGTATGGTGATATGACCAAAAAATTGAAATTTTCGCTATGATGGAGATGGAGGTGGGAGATGGTGATGATGATGATGGTGATGAAGAGGGTGAAGAAATCAAGAGAAAATAGATAAAAATGAAGAAAATACCTATAATTCCAACGTCTTACCATCACACGCTTGTCCTCGAAGCTCGATCCCCGACAACCGTGCCAAAATTTGGTGTAGCTCAGTGATGAGTAGCACCTCCTTTAATGTCAATCCGGGAAGATGTGAGGATGGTATGAAGACCTCGAACAAGTGATGGCACAAGTGTGTGAGTGAGAAGCACACAAACATGCACACACATACACACACATGCGCACACACGGCAAGACAAAGAGATTCAATGGAGTTCTTTTAGATTACTCAAAAGTGCTCTTACAAGCTCAATTCTACAACAAGGTAACCTCAAAAATGAGCTCTCTAGCTCTATTTATAGTTTTTGACTAGCTTTGGTCCTGTCCAGACCTAGTGTCTGGCCTAGTTAATAATTAGGTTCTAGGGCTATTTTGGGGGCTCAAACGAGCTCTAAAAATTATGAAAATTGATACATAAATACTACTAGTACTCCTCAAGCTCGAGGACTCCTCGACTTGCACAAAATGGAGTAGGAATAATAAAAAATGGTATTTACAATGAAGTGCAGTGACTACAATCACTATTTGGGAAATATTATTACATGGAAAAGTTATGGGGCCTATTTGCCAGATCTGCGTTGACTACTTTGCCTGCTTGTTCCTTGCTCCGACTCCCTTCTTTGGCTTCCTTGTCTTGTGGGTCCTTGGGTGCCTTGGCTGCTGCTAACACATACATACATACATACATACACACACACACACACACACACACACACATATATATATATATATACATATACATATACATATACATACATACATACATAACATACATACATACATACATACATACATAGATACATACATACATACATACATACATACATACACACACACACACACACACACATATATATATATATATATATATATATATATATATATATATATATATATATATATATATATATATATATATATATATATATATATATATATATATATATATATATATATATATATATATATATATTGTTGGGGCTTCACTCACTAATTAGGCATGGATATATGAAGACATATGGAGACATATGATGGAGGAAAGAAGAAGTAAAGAAAAGACCTACAGAAAATCAAGCCTAAGTGAAGGGACAATTTCACTATTGTAAATTAGTACAAAATTAGAGTATAGATTTGTATTTGATCTTCAGAACTTACGAGTACAAGTCTAGAAGAATGTAAACCATAGGTATATAAGTTAATTTGAGTCAGAAACATGTGTGAGAGAACTCAATTTTGTAATCTGAGTGAGTAGAGAAAAGTCGTGTAATTTCTGAGAGAGATGGTGAGAGAAAACTTCTGAGTCTGAGAGAGTTTTCCATGGCTGTGAGCAAAATTAGGCCAAGCCATTTTGTACACATCTTCTCTGATAATCAACACATGTTTGTGTAGAAGGATTGAGTCTAATTTCTCTTATACATTGAGTTCTAAGTCATTTCATATGACTGTGAAAGTTAGTTGACAGTTACGACTTTTCTGGCGCACATTTGACTGATCTTCTGAAGGTCAGATCTCGAGGCACAGTGTAAAGTTTTTGGTAAGTGATAGCTCATTTTAAAGCTACTATCCTCAACTACATTTGGTCAAAAGATCTTTGAGAAACGGGACGCATACTCAGAGAAATCAGTTTAAGAGTGGAGGTATGTCAAATCGATGAAATAGATTTTCAGTTTTCAGACATAGTGAGAAGTTTGGTACAAAATCAGAAGATTTTGAAGTTATTACTTGAAAGTTTTGGTTATTATGTGTTGCTTAACATTAGCAAGAACATTCTTTAGCAAGTGATCAAAAGATTTTGCAAAGATTGAGCTAATACAGGTCAGATTGAAAGTCTGAAGAAGAGGCGCAGATTTCTGTGAAGTGAAATTTTTGATTTTCACTAAATTCAGAGTTGAAGGTTCCTATTTAGAGGTTTGCTAAGCTAATGATGGTTATGGAGGTCTTCTAATACCACATTAGTTTAGTTCTTGTGGTGTTTCACACATCAACAAGTGGTATCAGAGCAGATAAGGTCCTCGAGAGTAAAAGGAGTGCAGATACAAGAAGAATTGAAGAGTTCTTTATCAAAGAAGGAGGAAGCTGAGGTGTTCAACAACCAAAAGTCATCAGGAGATTGTTTCGAAGTTTCTCCCAAGGGTAAAGGTCTACAAAAGGTATCATTCTTTAACCTTACACTTACAGGTTGAAGCAGAAGCAAGGATACCATGGCAGATCATGTGTCCATTGACAAATTGGACAGAGATAACTATCCTGCTTGGGTAATGAGGATGGAGGCCTTACTTATGAGTAAGGATCTAATGGTATATGTGACAGGTGAAGAAGAGAAGCCTAAATTTGAAGATGAAAGTCATCCAAGAAAGGAAGAGCTAGAAGCTTTGAAGCTATGGCAGAAGAGAGATGCAAGTGCAAGAGCTTATATATACAACACTATTACAGATCATTTGTTGCCACACATCAGAGGTTTAGAAACAGCTGAAGATATTTGGAATGCTTTAGAAGACCACTTCCAAAACACTACTAAAGCTAGGAAAGCTAGCTTATGGTCAGAGTTCACCACATTCAAGAAAAAGCAGAATCAAAGCATTAGTGATTATGTCACTAAGATGAAAGACTTGGCAGATAGCCTTGGATCTATTGATGAGGATATTGAAGATCATAGGTTGATAGCTCAATTACTTGCAAGATTAAGAGGTGATGAGAGATGGAAGCCCTTTGTACTTTCAACAGAACTCTCATTAAACCATTATGTGCCAGAACTGAATCAATTACTAGGATTGATGCTCACATTTGAACAAGACTTGAAGTCAGATGGAGACAAAGGTCAAAGTTCTGCAATGTATGTGAAGAACAAAAAGAAAGGAGATAAAGGCAAGGCAAAGGATGAAGAAGAGTCAACAACTCAAGCAAATCATGCAAGAGGAAGAGGTTTTGGCAGAGGTAAAGGTCGAGGAAATGGAAGAGGTAGAGGTAATCAGAACAATAACAAGAAGACATGTTGGATTTGTGGATTGAGCAATCATCTAGCATATGATTGTTGGCACAATCAACAAGGAGCAAGTCAAAATCAGAACAACAATGGCAGAGGAAGAGGTGGAAGGTTTCAGAATCAATTTCAAAGAGGAAGACAGAATTCAAGAGGAAGTTATGGAAGAGGTGGTGGAAGAAATTGGAATCAAAACCAATCATACAACACCACATATTATAATTATGCAAATGATACACAGAATGACAACCATACAACATTGATGATGAATTCAATTAGTTCATCAGAGAAGGAGGATCTCAAGGTATTTTATATTGACTCTGGTTGTTCAAATCATTTATCAGGTAATATAGAATTATTGTCAGAATTGGAAGAAGGCAATTCAAGTCATACAGTACAAACAGGTGATAATACAAAACATAATGTGCATTCAATTGGAAAAGTGAAGTGCAGGAGTGGAGCTGATTTATTAACAAATGTTTTGTATGTTCCAACAATACCAAAGAATCTGATTAGTGTTGGACAAATAGTGGAAAAAGGTTTCCAAGTCAGATTTACAAATGAAGGGGTATTTGTTGAAGATCCAGAGGATGCATTCAAACCCATTGTTTGTGGTAAGAAGGAAGGTAGACTTTTTACTCTCAAAGTACAAGGAAATGTTGGTCAAGCCCTAATCACACATGGTGATGAAGTAATTACAGAGCTAGATCTTTGGCATAAAAGATTGGGACATTTCAATGAAAGAGGAATCAAAACTATGGTGGAGAACCAATCTGTATTGGGACTACCAAATGTGAAGAATCAACATATGATATACAAGTGTGAAGCTTGTCAGATGGGAAAAGCTCATAGACAACCATTTCAGAAGAAAGGTTTCAAGCATGATGGTTTGCTTGAACTCATACATACAGATGTATGGGGGCCAACAAAAGAAGGTTCAATAAATGGATCTAGGTATTATGTGTTGTTTATTGATGATGCTACAAGGTGGATAACCCTTTATGTTCTAAAGGAAAGGTCAGAAGTCTTTGGAGCCTTCAAACATTTTCATGCTTATGCAGAAAGAGTTACAGGTCAAAAACTTAAGAGGCTAAGGTCTGATGGAGGGGGAGAATACTTCTCCCAAGAATTTAATGACTATCTTTGGAATGCAGGTATCAAGAGAGAGATAACTTGCAGGTATACACCTCAACATAATGGGGTGGCAGAAAGAAGAAATAGAACATTGGTTGAATTTGCAAGAGCAATGCTAAAGGAAAAGAATTGCCCTAATTATCTTTGGGCTGAGGCTGTAAATACAGCCACATACCTTGTGAATAGGTTACCATGTGGAGCTTTGAATGGTATGACCCCTTATGAAGCTTGGTGGGGTAAGAAACCAACACTTGACCATTGTAAAGTGTTTGGGTCAATTGCCTATGCTTATGTGCCATCACAACTCAGACATAAGCTTGAACCAAAGGCAGAAAAATATGTGTTTATTGGGTATGATGAAAAGCAAATGGGTTATAGGCTATGGAGTCCTTTAACTAAACATTTTATTGTTTCCAGAGATGTGACCTTTGATGAACAGAAGAGTTGGTATGCAGATAAAGATTGTGACCTTGAAACATTTGAAGAAGAGATAAGAAGGAATGTAAAAGGTAAGTCATATATGCAGATAGATGGAGATGAAGAACATATGCAAGCAAGCACATCAAGAGTTGGATCATATAGAAGGAATGAAGATGGACCAATATTTGATGAGGAAGTACATCCTGATATACATGAAGAGTGTGAACCAAG